>LR749871.1:1232282-1299782 GCA_902729485.2 Mus minutoides | reverse complement strand
GTGGAGATAAGAGGAGGAAGTCGCCACAGTAGACACACAGATGCCTGTCAGTCCATCTTCCATTCTGGAATAATTTACACTGTATTCTCGAACCCTAGCCTTCTCCCAAAACCATCTCCTCCACCCCAACCAAAGACAGACAGAGACAGAAACACTTGCTGTCACGTTTAATCAAAGGAAAAGAAAGAAAACTTAAAAATTAGATGGCTGGGGGGGGGGGCGCAGAGAGGGGAGACAGAGGGACAGCAACAGGCTGGGACTGAGTATGGACCATGGCGGGGGCGGCAGGGTCCTCCTTCTCCAGAGGTCCCCAAATACAAGAGGCCACGGTGGGAGGGAGGGACGACAGGGTCACAGAGCAAGCTAGCCTAGTGGGCACGAACATGTTCTAACGTGTGCCAGGTGAGCTGAGGAGGTTCGAAGCCTCTGTTCCCTCCTGGCCAGTGCGTGGACGGGTTGTAGAGCCAGGCCCAGTGGGAGAGGTAGGAGGCTGTTCAGAGAGAAGGGGCCCTTGTACATTACTAGAGAGGAGGATGTGGGGGTTGGTACCACACTGGATATCCAGGGAAGAACTGGTACCAACTCTCCAACATGATGCCCGCCAGAGCGCTATCAGAGGCCGTGGCCTTTTGGTTGGGGAGTTTTGTGGGTTAATTAAGGGGGGATCGGGGGCTGTCATAGATGCTTCTCCGAGCCTGCGTTCATCCTCCAGGGGAGGAAGGAACTAGCGAGGAGGGCAGTCCCCTTCGGCTAAATAAGGGTCAGGGGTCACAGCAAGATATTGAAGGAAAGGACATTGACTGACTAAAGGATAAACCACAGGTAGGCGCTAGTGGAGCTATGCAAATGAGCAGCGGGCGGGTGGGGGGGCCCACCTCCAGTCTCATCTGCACATCCGATGCCGATGCAAATGAGAGTCCTAATATAATAAATATATTTCTAGCATTTGTAATAAATATTCTGTCTATTCTCCCTCCCTCCCCTTCTCTAGGATATGGGCACACAGTGGTTCAGGGACAAGCTTGGGCTGACTGTGCAGCAAAGATTGACTCTCCGGAGAACTGAGAGGCACAGGGTGGAGGTGCGGGGGGGGGGGGTCTCCTGTGAGGACATGGGGCCCCTCGAGAATGAGAAATGAAATGTCTCCAGATGTCAAGGGTGGGGTTCTTAGAAGGATTATCCTATCTTACAAAAATCACCCTCCCCCAAGGGCTAAAGGCTGGTGGTACTGAGGACAAGGGAAGATGGGAGAGTAGAGGAAGATCCAGGCTCTGGAGTCTGGAACGGGGGATCGTAAGAAATGGTGGAGTTGAGGGGAACCCATAAGGGGACTTCAAAGAGCCACCTCCAAGAGAAGGCCATCCTCTGACTCCCCTCAAACTCAACCAAATGTGTGCATATGCATGTGTGACACACACACACACACACACACACACACACACACCAAGGCCAGAAACACAGACCACAGCAGGCAGTGCCAATGGCACACCCTGTAGCTGTGTGGCAAGTGCCACTAAAGCTAATCTGTTTCCAAGCCACCACTTACAGTCTCCCCACTCCTCCTAAGCCCCTAATGCCAACGGGTCACCCAGATCCATGCAGAGAGAAGCCTGAAGTGACTAAAACCTGCTGTGGGCTATGGAGCCTGGGGTACTTTGGGTCCCAACAACAGAGGGTTGAGCTCTCTAGGCCCTATGGCCAACCTGGGCTGAGCCCTACTGCTACCCGCCAGCTGCAAGTCTGAGGAGCAGGGCTTACAAAAGAGGGGCACATTGAGAAAGTCTATGGAGAGACTTTGGCAGTGAGAAGCTTGGAGTGAGGGAGGGACCAGACTATGTTTGCTCCTCACGGAGCCGAGACCTGCGTCGCCAGCTGCAGCAACTGGCTCATAACAGGGTGACCCCCGCCTCTAAAATGTCCCAGGCTGGCACCATTACCTGGGTCTGCCTAGCTACCAGTGGTCTGAGTACCTGGCCATATGAGAACAGTCCAAGACTGTTCCTAGGACTATCGTAAGGGGTGGGAGGGGCCGGAGAACCGAGTGGTTGTGGCCAGTCCAGAGGAGAAAAAGGCTGGCAGGGTCAAGGACCTCCTGACCACAAGGTCCCAAGCAGCTCTGCTCTTTCCTGGACTGGGAATTACAGGAGTGATCTGAGACGCTCCTGGACACAGCATGATCCTTAGATAGGGGTGTCTGGTGGCCGGTAGACACGGGGAGTGGGCAGCACCTGGGTACAGAGGTACCCCATGAACACCTACCTCCCTGGCAGTGCACACCTCTATACTGAAGCCAGCCCCTGCTGGGAACTGTAGTCCAGGGAAAACCAGAGATGGGGACGAAGACCATTAGCAGAATGGGGGAGTATCACAGGTGGAGTGGAAGTCAGATTCCCGACCAGGCAGTAACAAGGTCCAGAGCAAGACTCAGTACACCCAGCTCACAGGCACCCACTGGGGCTCCATGCGAAGTTTCTCCATGGCAGTCTGGAGCTCACGAAAGGTCCTCTCCAGGTTGCTGTTGACCAGGCTGAGGTCGAAGTAATGACCATAGCCCCTCTGGATGCGGCTGCTCTCCTCCACTGTCCGTCTCAGATCTGCCTCCTGTCCCCGCACAAGGAGCTTTGGTCAGCGTCTCCAACTCAGTTCCGCCATTAGAGGGATCTACAACCTGCCTACCTCACCCCAACGTTCAGCCACAGTGACACAGATCGATACCCTGTTACCCCCTAGCTGTGCTCCTGCATCCAGCCCAGATGGATGGAAGGAATGGAAGGAGGGGAGGAGGGGGGAGGGGGAGAGGGAGGATAGAAGGAAGGAAGGAAATACGCTGTTGTAAATGACAAGGTGAAACACTAACCAATAGGCCATCCACGGTCTCTTCACCAAAGCCCCATAAGGGAGGATCAATTGTCTCCCCCCACATAACACAAAGCTCAGATACTAAGAGGTTACAGTGGGCAGTTATTTCGACAGGGATCTGCCTGCCTCCAGACAACGATTCCTTCAGTCTGACCAAGTCCCTTTACTGTAGCTATAAGGTGGCATCAGGACCTACCAGGTACCAAGACATTCCCACGCACACACAAACAAGTTAACTCCCACCCCAGATGTGAGGAAGCTCTCTGGGAAGGAACTGAACAACTGACTTTAACGAAGCTGAGGGGTAGCTGTGTCCCAGAGGCCTTAGCCACGGTGCCCAAGGCCAGGATGAGGTCATCAGAAGATGCAAGCCCAACCTACAAGCTTTCCTAACAGGCATGGGGCAGAGTTACGCAAACCCTGTTCCTGGGGGAGTACTGTGTCAAGGTCCAAGTTTCCTCCAGAAACTTCCCGTGACCATCTCTGTTCCCCCAGACCCTCCACTGGCCCTCTAGGACTCACCCTGTCTGAAGAGTGCACCATATAGTAGGTCTGAAGTCAGGTCTGTGCCCTTGGCTCCACCTAAGACTTTGGGCACTGTGTTCTCTCAGCCTTTCCTTTTCACACTTAACAAATCACGGCCTGAAATACTACCTCTTGAGCTCCACCACCCCAAGCCGCCAGCAACCCCCTTCCCAGCAGTTCCGAGCCCCTCACCGAGCCCCTCACCGTCAACTGCTTAGTGGACACACCGCTCTCCAGCGCAGCCCGGTTCATGGCCCGCAGAGTCTCATAGTCAGGAGCCTCTATGAACACCACGTAAGGGACGAACTCGGCTGTCCTCAGGACCTTCACCGCCTACAGGAAAAGAGGGTGGGCGCACATCTTCAAGTGTGCTGGGAACAGGAAGGATGTGTAGGTGACTGGGTGAGCGCCTGCCTGGAGTTCTGGGACCTGCGTCCTGAGAATGGGAAGTAGCTGGCAGAGGGCAGCCTACTGAAGAGGATCTAGGTGTGCTCAGGAGTGTGGGAACAGGGCACTGACAGACAAGAACCAGAAGGGCTAGAAGTACCTGCGGGTTGACATCCAGCACGCACACCTTGCCAGAGGCAACAACACCCCGGATGGAGTCGATCCGTGTGCCATACAGGTTGCCCTCATACTCGCCATGTTCCAGGTAGCGTCCAGCTCGGATGTCAGCCTCCATCTCCCCACGCGACACAAAGCTGTAGCCCTGCCCCTCCCGTTCTGAGTCCTTGGGCCTCCGCGATGTGTCTGGAGAGGGAAGGCAGGGCTAACTGGTGAGTCAAGCCACCCCACCTAAAACATTCACACCGTGGGTTCCCTGGGGGTTGCGTGATCTCGGCCCTAAAGGCATAGCCTCCAGGAATCACTCCCCATCCCACCTCCTGCGGTCCCATCACTTGGAAGCCCTGTCTGCTGAAAGGCCACATACAGTTCGACCCTGTTTCACCAGACCCGAGGTAGACACTCACTTAAAACAACAACAACAACAACAACAAAAACAAAAACAAAACAAACAAAAAACTTTTTGGAAGTAAAACCCTGAAAGAAGAAATCCTGATATAAAGTCATCTCCTTCACCGGATTCTGAATCTGCAGTTCCCCTTATCCACCCACAGAGGGCGCACACTACACACCCAAAGGAACCACCTGACCTGGTGTGTCCCCAAGATGCTCTCTCAGTGCTGCTCACCCCTCCACGACCATTCCCCTACTTCCCCCTCACCTCACCCCGGACACGTCCACCCTCGCACCTCCCGCTCCACGGCCCCCACTCACAGGGCACCGTGGTGCCGTAGCGGTCTGGATCCCACAGAATGAGCTTGTTTTTCAGGCTGCGCCGGCCCACACCCTGCGCGCCAATCAGCACCAGGGTTTTCCTGCGGAATGGGGGCATGCGGGCCACCTCCTCATAAATGAGCAGCTCATGGCGGTCAAACTCTGGGGACAGAGAGATGGAACTGCTCACCAGGCTGCCCGGTTGGGGAGGGAGGGACTCTCTCGGAATGCATCAAGGGGAAAGAGAGAAGAGAAGAGAAGAGAAGAGAAGAGAAGAGAAGAGAAGAGAAGAGAAGAGAAGAGAAGAGAAGAGAAGAGAAGAGAAGAGAAGAGAAGAGAAGAGAAGAGAAGAGAAGAGAAGAGAAGAGAAGAGAAGAGAAACCAGCCAGGGAAACAGAAAGGAACTGGGCAGGCCTAGGATCGAGGCTGGCAGAATCAGAGGCAGAGAAAACTCACTAGTCACTTGTGAGTAAGAGAGATATGACATATTAGGCAACTGGGACAAGAGTTAATACCCACCTGCATTCTTGGTGGTCAAATACATCATTCGCTTCTTTTTCTTTCCTGAAAGGCTGCCGCATAAGGTCCCTGGCCACAAGGAAGTAAGTAAGCAAGCAAGCAAGCTGGGCCATGCCAGGTCTTAAACCGGGGCCTGGGATGAAGGAGGGGACTCCTACCTGAGGTCGGGGTCAGTTCCAGGTCCCGCTTGACAAATGCTTTCCGTTTCTCCTCCAACAGCTGGCTGGGGATAAGGCCCGCACTGCCGCCTTCTACGTGGCATGCCTGAAATGGCACATGCCAAAGACCTACCTGGGTAAGAGGACCCTTCCCTGCACCGTACTTAGAGACGTTCCAGGAGTGCCCCCAGGCTCACCTGCCACCAGTTGGCATCGTCTTGGTTTACAATCTGGAGCAAGTCCCCTGCGTTGAAGCGCAGACCTGCCTCCTTGCAGGGGCTGAGACTGTCCCGGGCAGGGTCATAGTCGAAATGACATTTAACAAATACCTGAGCCCAGGGATTTGGAAAGAGTCAGAGAGCTCAGCCAATCCCCCTCCCTGGAGAAGTGAGACCTCCAGGCTGGCCTACCCTGCCTTGCTGGTACTGGCGGCGGCGATTGGAACTAAGATTCAGATTGAGGGACTGGGAAACTACCCAAGGCTGGGTCAGACCTCAGGAAAAGGGAAGCCGGACCCGTGGAGGGGTCACCTAATTCTTCCTTCTGCCCTCCAGGAGGACAGAGCTCTGAGTTCAAAAGCCCAGGAGGAGGTGAACAGAGACCCAGTTCATCCATGAGGAAGCTGCTGGGCAGGGCAGGTGAGAAACCCTACCTTACACAGGTCTGAGGAGTGAGCTCTTGCACACATACACGGTGCAAAGACTACAATGATCTGCATCCCTTTGCACACTCAGGGCATTCAAGACAATCTCTTGCACACTCAGGTAGAACCTCCTAGTCACAGATGCTCACATGTCCCTTGCACACATGCGTGAATGCCTACATGTAAGACAGGTTAATGTCTGCTTATGTGTCACCCTTAGAGGCTGTATGGCATAATGAGTGGCGCCTGCCTGGAGGTCCTGCTGTCTCTTTTTCCCTTAGGTGAATAGCAAGAGACCTGAGACTTCAGTTAAGTGGCTCAGCCGGCCCTGGAGCTGGGCGGGGCCGTCCCTGGAGCTGGGCGGGGCCGTCCCTGAAGCTGGGCGGGACCGTCCCTGGAGTTGGGCGGGGCCATCCCTGGAGCTGGGCGGGGCCATCCCTTGAGCCTCGAGCTGGGCGGGGTCCAGGCAGAGGCCCACCTGTCGCGGCAGGTGGGGTTCCTGGTAGCTGGGCAAGATCTTGAGGATGACACTGCCACTAGCACTACGCAGGAGCTCCTGCAGTGCCCGCGGATCGCTGCCCACTGGCTGCCCATTCACTTCCTTGATGATGTCACCGACGTGCAGCAGGCCTTGCTGAGCCACCATGCCCCCGTGCAGAATGCGGGCAATCACCAGCTCACCACCCTCCACTCGGAATGTCACACCCTGAAGGATCAAAGGAGTGCCTAGTAAGGCTAGCTCTGTCTTCAAATGGGGCTCCTTCCATTGCTGTCCCCACCCTCATCTCCACTCACAAAATCCTCTACTCTTGTCTCAATTGAACGCACACTGGAGAGCATCCTGAGGGAGAATGAGTGTGTGTGTGTGTGTGTGTGTGTGTGGTGTGTACTTATGGTGTGTGTGTGTGTGTGTGTGTGTGTGTGTGTATGGTATGTGTATATTATGTGTCTCCATATGTATAGTGTGTGTATGTGTATGTATGGTGTGTGTGTGTGTGTGCATGTGTAGTGTGTGTTTATGGTATGTATGTATGGTATATGTATAGTGTGTGTATATATATATAGTGTGTGTATGGTGTGTATTTTTGTGGTGTGTATAGTGTGTGTGTATATTTGTGTGTGTAGTGTGCATTTATGGTGTGTGTATGGTATGTGTATAGTGTGTGTATCATGTATAGTGTGTATATGTGTATGTATGGGGTGTGTGTGTGTGTGTGTGTGCATGGGGTATGTGTGTGGTGCATGCTCCTAAGTCCTGCAGGTACTCCCTAAAGCCAACCTGGGCCTATCTTCATCTTTAACTCCCACCCGCTCTTTCTCCTTGCCCGTGGGTGATTCTCAGTACCCTCTCCCCAATGAGCCTCTGGCCCTCACCAGATGTTCTCCTGCAGTCTTCCGAATGCCCACCATGCGCACGGCATCAGGAGGTACTGGCTGGTTGCTGAAAGTGGGATCCAGACCTGGGCTGGGGGGTGGTGTCTCATAGGTCTTTGAAGCCACTGAGTCATGTGTCTCCAGGAGGGACTAAAGAGGGACCAGAAGAGAAGGGATAATGTGGAAATGGCCAGTGCTGGCTTCCAGACCAGGTTCCAGCTAGGAAGCTGCCCTCCCCACCCCTCCCCACCCCCGGCAGCCTGGAACCTGGAAGTGGGGCTCCTGGAGGATGCGTGCCAGCTCTGCCGCGGTGCTGCTCTGTTCTGCCAGCTCTGCCAGATCCCGAAGGATTTCCTGCACCAGCTCCAGGTTGTTATCCCGGACGGCCTCCAACTTGGTCTCCTCCAGCCGCTCGTGGGCCTAGGGTGTGGAAGCAGTGCAGAGAAGGCCACTCAGGAGTCCCTGGATGCCACTCAGAACTCCTCCTCTGGCTCCAAGCCCCTAATCCCACTCACACCACCACTCTGGGTCCTGCTTCAACTATGCAAAACATAGACACACACACACACACAATCACACACACACACACACACACACACACAATCACGTTCCTGTGTACCTTGTTTTCTTTTCTCCAGTAAGTAATTATTAAGACTCAATTTATGCACAGGACAATCCAAAGACAGACTTCTATTTCCATCCTCTTGACATAAAGGGTCACCAAAAATCATCAAACAGTCCCCATCTCCAGAGATAATATAAGTATATGTGGTCAACATCATGGTTGGATGAGACCTTAAGCACCTTGTAGCCCAAGATCAGAAAGCCATGGAGGCAAAGGAACTTTCCCAAGGTCATAGACCTGAACCTGGGTCTCCAGGCTCAGTGCTTCTCAGGCGGAAGAGACAAGGTGTGTACCTGTAGGTGTGTGTGTTACAGCATACACCTGGAGATCAGAGGATCATTTTGTGGAGTCAGATAAAGGTGCTTATCATGAAGGCCTGGAAACCTGAGTTTGTTCCCTGGAATCCACATAAAGGTGGAAAGAGAGAAGAAAACTGACCCCACAAAATTATCCTCTGACCCACCCCCGCCCCTGTGTGCATGATACAACACGCACACTCATACCACACGTCCACACCTTACACGTTTCATAATACATCTCTTTTTTTTTAAAGATTTATTTTATTTATTATAGGTAAGTACACTGTAGCTGTCTTCAGACACTCCAGAAGAGGGCGCCAGATCTTGTTACGGATGGTTGTGAGCCACCATGTGGATGCTGGGATTTGAACTTATCACCTTTGGAAGAGCAGTCGGGTGCTCTTACCCGCTGAGCCATCTCACCAGCCCGATAATACATCTCTTTAAAAAAAAGCTGGGCATGAGGCCAGAAGAAAGCCTTGCACCCACCTGTTGCTATGCTCCAAAGCAAGGGAACCCGAAAGTGGGTAAAGATCCCATTCCCAGCTGATAGGGAAGGTTACGCTGGGCAACACAGCAGTGCCATCCTGAGCTCTATGGACACAAAGTCTTCCCTGATGTTCATGTGAAGGATAGCCGCAGGCACAAGTCACTTCACCCCAAGGTACATGAGCCCCCTTCACACCACAAACCATTGTGCCATCAGCACACACAAAAAAGTGTAATGTAAATATGTCTGGTAATATTACCTAAGAATCTGTGCTCGATGTTCACTGTCCCCAAAGTATCCTTTATTATTTAACTTTTCTGACCCAAGACCCTACCAAGGATCATGTGTTGTTTTTGGTCATTAAGTATGCTTATTCTTCTTCAATCGAGAACATCTCAATGGTTTTCAGACTTTTAAAGAGTCTGGGCAGTGGTTCTCAGTGGGCCACAGCTGGATTCATCTTTTTTTTTTTTTTTTTTTTTTTTTTTTTTTTTTTTTTTTTTTTTTTTTTTTTTTTTTTTTTGTAATAGTTAGACTTGGGTAAGCATCTGGCAGGATTTTACATGGGGGAGCTGGAGCTGTGTCTCTCCCACGCTTTAAGGCTGTATGACTGTCTGGGTCCCCAGTGATCCTTCCCCTAGGGACCTGGCATCCATGACCCTTGTTGAATCTGTTATCCTCTTCAAAGCTGCTCAGCACTGAGTGCCTGCCAACCTTCCACATTTTGGTTGCTATTCTCTTGGGAGAGAGATCTTTCCTGGGGCTGGGAGCTAGCTCAGACTAAAGCACTCCTCAGCCCTAAGGACTGGAGTTCAGGTCCTCAGGACTCATGTGCATGCTGGGCTGGCAGCAGATGGTCTGTCATCGCAGCCTTGAAAGACAAGATACAAGGGATCCTCAGAACAAACTGGCCAGAGATGCTGCATGGGTGTGAAAGTCTAGGCTTGCTTGGGAGACCCTGCCTCAAAGAGCAATGGGAGACCCTGCCTCAAAGAGCAATGGGAGTCCCTGCCTCAAAGAGCAATGGGAGACCCTGCCTCAACGAGCAATGGGAGACCCTGCCTCAAAGAGCAATGGGAGACCCTGCCTCAAAGAGCAATGGGAGACCCTGCCTCAACGAGCAATGGGAGATCCTGCCTCAACGAGCAATGGGAGACCCTGCCTCAACGAGCAATGGGGAGCAATAGAGGAGGACTCCTAACCTCAGCCTTGGGGCTCCACACACATGTGTATGTGCACCTACCCACATGTGTGTGCTCACAAACATGTTAACCATGCAGACAGAGAGAGAGAGAGAAAGAGAGAGAGAGAGAGACATGTTAACCATGCAGACACACAGAGAGAGAGAGAGAGAGAGAGAGAGAGAAACATGTTAACCATGCAGACACAGAGAGAGAAAGAGAGGGAGGGAGAGAGAGAGAGAGAGAGAGAGAGAGAGAGAGAGAGAGAGCTTTTCCCTCCTATCTCCAACCCTGTCTCCTTACTCTGAGTATTGGGTTTTTTGGTTTTTGGTTTGGTTTTTTTGGTTTGGTTTGGTTTGGTTTGGTTTTTCAAGACAGGATTTCTCTGCATAGCCCTGGCTGTCCTGGAACTCACTCTGTAGACCAGGCTGGCCTCGAACTCAGAAATCTGCCTGCCTCTGCCTCTGCCTCTGCCTCTGCCTCTGCCTCTGCCTCTGCCTCTGCCTCTGCCTCTGCCTCTGCCTCTGCCTCTGCCTCTGCCTCTGCCTCCCAAGTGCTGGGATTAAAGGTGTGCGCAACCCCTGCCTGGCCTGAATATTTTTAAGAACTAACTTACTTTCTTTCCTTCTTTTTTTTCTTCTTTTCTTTTCTTTCTTTCTTTCTTTCTTTCTTTCTTTCTTTCTTTCTTTCTTTCTTTCTTTCTTCTGTCCATTGATAGTTTTACTTAAATACAGTCCTTCTCACTTGCCTCATGTAAGCGTATATAGCCTGAAAAACCTAAACCACTATCTATACTTTAGCAGAAAAAGTGAAATAAGTGGGTGATTTAAAAGCTGTTTTATTAGTGTGTGTGTGTGTGTGTGTGTGTGTGTGTGTGTGTGTGTGTGTATGATGATGGACCCCATTATGACATTTTATACATTTTTCCTATTTTTTGTATTGAAGTATTTTGACAGCATATATGTCTGTGCACCTCACAAAAGCAGGGCCTCAGGTCAGAAGGTGACATTAGATCTCCTCCTGGCTCTGGAGTTACAGTTGTGAGCTGCCACATGTGTGCTGGGAATCAAACCCGGGTCCTCTAGAAGAACAGCCAGTGCTCTGACCAGCTCCCCAGCCCTGTATTATGAATTTTGATCATATTCACTCTTTAGCACCCTATCTCATCGCCTTTGCACTTCCAGGGCCCCCTCCACTCCCCAACTGGTTCCCCACTACTCCCATGTATTATTGGATTTGTTTGTTTGTTGAGCATGCCAGTGAGCTCAGTCAGGACTATTTGGAGCAGTGGTTCTCAGCCTTCCTAACGCTGCAACCCTCTTACACAGTTCCTCATGTTATGGAGGCTGACCCCCCCCCACTTGGCCATAAATTTATTTTTGTTGCTACTTACTAACAGTAATTTGCTACAGTTATGAATCGTAATATAAATATCTGGTATGCAGGATATCTGCTATGCAACCCTCAAAGGGGTTTTGACCCACAGGATGGCTTAGAGGTTCATGGATGAGGTCCCTTACAGAAGCATGGGGGACTTTCCCAGTGCCTACCACTGAAGAAAATCCCCCTCAGCAATCACTTGCCTAAAGATGCCTATAGATCCTGGGGAAGGAGAGTTATAAGTCGTCTATCCTCCCATTTCCCCACCGCCACCCCCATCCCCACCTTTGATCTTGTACTCAGTGGGTTTTATGTATTTCCATCAATATCTCTCCTGTCTGTCTTGGATTTGGGTTTGGGTTTGGCTAGTTGTTTTTGAGAAAGGGTCTTGCCATGTGTCCCAGACTGTTCTCAAACTCCAATATCCCTGCCTCTGCCTCCCAAGTGCTGGCATTAAAGACGTGCGCCACCTCACCTGGCCCAGGTCATGTTTTTAAACTGCGTTTTATTTTCATTCAGTGTGTGGGGGCGCGTGCACACACACACACACACACACACACACACACACACACACACACACACACGTTTGCTGGTGCGAGTCTGCCACAGCATACGTGTGGAGGTCAGAGGACAACTCCATTGAGCCAGATCTCTCCTCCTTCCACATTTCCACGGATTTCAGGGTTCAAATTCAGGTCAGCAAGCTCGTGAGGTCAGCGCTTTGTCCCCACACTATCTCACTGGTCTTGGTGTGCCATTTCCGCAGTAGTCATTATTGATGGTTTCCATTAAGATAACTCTCCAGGGAGTCCTTAATCTTTCTCCTCTCACCCTCAGTGAGGACTCATTTCCCAACCATAACAAACAACCACTGAACTTTTGCTCTGCCCTTCAGATCAACTGAGAGTCTACATCATCTAGAGCTCCCATTGGTGTTTTGGGAGTGTGTCTTGTTTGTGTTGGGTTTTTTTGAAACAAGGTCTTGCTGTGCAGACCAGGCTGTCCTTGAATGCATAGAGACCGGCCTACATAGGCCTCCTGACAGCTCTCTGTCCATACAAGATTGACATGTCCAGGAAGCGTTCATGAGTTGCATGTTCTCTGTGCTGTCTAGCACGGTAGCCACTAGCCATGGTCAACACTGAACATGTCGCTGCTGGATGTGAGACACTCAAAATTTTCTGTTTTAGTTTGGTTTTGGAGACAGGGTTTCTCTGTGTAGCCCAGGCTGTGCTGCAACTTGCTCTGTAGACCAGGCTGGCCTCAAACTCCAAGATCAATTTGCCTCTGCCTCCAGAATTCTGGGATTTTTTTTTTTAATGTAAGCATTTTACTTTAAGTATTGTCTTGGTGCATTTTTATTGCTATAACCAAAAATAAGTTGAGGCTGCCAGCTGGGATAGAGCCACACACCCTGGGCCCCCAGCACCATCAAAATAATATCCACAACAAGACCACCTTGATGTTGAGTAACAGAGAAACAATAGAATGTTATTTCTTGGGCTGGAGAGGTGGAGCACTGGCTGCTCTTCTAAAGCTACCCTGGCTCAATTCCTAGCATCCACACAGCAGCTCACAGCTGTCCCTAACTCCAGTTCCAGGGGATCTGATCCCGTCACACAGACATCCATGCAGGCAGAATATCAGTGTATATAGCATAAAGGTAAACAAGACTTTTTTTTCCTCATTCTGGTCAACCCTGCTCGTTCTGGTCTTGCCCCACTCACTCCGGTCGGCCCTGCTGGCTCAGGTGGGCCCCACTTGCTCCGGCCGGCCCTGTTCGGCCCTGCGCTCCAGTCGGCCCCGCTCGCTCTCTCCGGTCCAAGAATTCGTTTATTCTTATTATTATTCATAAGTACGCTGTAGCTGACTTCAGACGCACCAGAGGAGGGTGTCAGATCTCATTACAGGTGGTTGTAAGCCACCATGTGGTTGCTGGGATTTGAACTCATCACCTTCAGAAGAGCAGTCGGGTGCTCTCACCCGCTGAGCCATCTCACCAGCCCAAGACATTTTTTTTTAAAGTTCTTTCTTACAGTCTTGCAGGCAGGGAGGTTAGAGCCCATTGCACTCAGTGTCTAAAGAGTGGTCAGAAAGCTTTAAAAAGAGCCACGCTAATTCTTTCCAGCAGCCTGGAAGGTTGCTAATCTCACTGAGAAGGGCTCCGCCCTCTTGAGACCACCACCCCCTAAACGAGACACTGTTAATACTATTGCAGTAAAGGCTCCCTGAAGTTTAGAGAAGACGGGAGCATTCAAATTGTGCATCCAGCGCCACAGTGTATAGTCGGAACACTGTACAAACACTGTTCTTGAATTAATACCATTTCTGTACAGTCAGCAACACTTAGTATCTGGATAGCTGCATTCATTGTCCCCTAACTGTAGCTTGTATTTCTCACTTTAACTTTTATTTTTAATTTGTACACTGATATAGCTCAATTTTTAAACCTACACTAAAGAGTAAACTCAAAGTTTCAGTTCCATCCCATTATACCCTGTACACACACACACAAACACACACAAACACACACATGCATACACACACACACACACACACACACACACACACACACACACACACACAACCATGCATCCAGAAAAAAAAATCATTTCATCAGTTTAGGGATTATGCTGTTTCCACAAAACTAAAATGCCTATTTATTTCTCCTTCTTTTATTCTCTTTCTGCTTTCTCTTTTTGTTTGTTTGGGGTTTTATTTTTAGATCTTAGTCATTTTTATTTTACCTGTAGGGGTATTTTGCTTGAATGTCTGTGCACCATGTACGTGCTGTGCCCAGAGAGACCAGAAGAGGGCATCAGATTTCCTGCAACTGCAGTTTAAGATAGTTGTGAGCTACAGTGTCTTTGCTGGGATTAAACCTGGGTCCCCTGAAAGACCAGCCAGTGCTCTTAACTGCTGAGCCATCTCCCCAGTCCCTTGTGTATGGGTTTTTTTTGTTCCTTTATTTGTTTGAGACGGGGTGTCACTATACGGACATCACCACACCACACAGCTGTTATATTGGTTTCCAACCTAATGATTCTCTCTAGAGACCACCCCATGCCACAAATGGAGATTCCCTCCACAGCTATTACCTTTTTGTTTTTTTGTTTTTTCGAGACAGCGTTTCTCTGTATAGCCCTGGCTGTCCTGGAACTCACTTTGTAGACCAGGCTGGCCTTGAACTCAGAAATCCGCCTGCTTCTGCCTCCCGAGTGCTGGGATTAAAGGCGTGCGCCACCATGCCCGGCGAGCTATTACCTTTTTTAATGACTGCACAGACTCTACTGAGCACCTGGAGTATTATAAGTTTCTTAACCAGTCTCCAAATATTTAGGTTTCTTTCTAGTATTTTGCTATTGTAGTAAGACTATGGTAAATAACCATGGTACAGTGCTCTCTCTCCGTGGAGAGTCCTGCGTACACTGCTGGAAGTCTGGCTGGGTCAAGCAGACATCTTGGATGCCCTAGAGCTGCTGCCAACCTCCTCTCCCACCAGCATCCCAAAGCTCCTCCCCATACTGATCAAGTTTCTGAGTGCCTGCCAGTCACTCCCATAGGAAATAATCTGTCACTGGGACTTCATTTGCATTCTGCTTATTACAGGCGCAGTCAAGCATCTCTTCGGTTGTTTAAAGACCATCTGTGTATCTTCTGGTGTGAACTGTCTGTTCATGTCTTTTGCCAAATTTTTCTATCTGATTTTTTTTTCCTTTTCCCATTTTTAAATGTTCTCTCTATATTGAGAAGATTAGCCCTTTATTTGTGACATCTTTTGCAAATCGTTTCCCTCTAGCTTGTCATTTGTCTTTGGATCCTGCCTATGGTAGCATTGCCTTGCCAAAAAATATGTTTAATATGGCTGAATTCATTAATCTTTCGTGCATCTGAATTTTGAGGTTGGGAGGGGTGATTCCCATACATAGGTCTGCTCAGTTTGTTTGTTTGTTTGTTTGTTTGTTTGTTTGTTTGTTTTCTAGGATATAGTTTCTTGATCTGCTCCAAGTTTATTCTGATGTATGGTGTGAATTGTGAATCTACTTTGATATTTTCAGAAATGACTGTCAGGGTTCCTTAATGCTATTTATTAAAACTACACAGGCTGGGCGGTGGTGGCGCACGCCTTTAATCCCAGCACTTGGGAAGCAGAGGCAGGCAGATTTCTGAGTTCGAGGCCAGCCTGGTCTACAGAGTGAATTCCAGGACAGCCAGGGCTACACAGAGACACCCTGTCTTGAAAAAAAAAAAGCACAGCACGGCCTTTTTTAAAAGCATGGCTCAGCAGTTAAGTGCCCTGGCTGCTCTTGCAGAAGACCCCGGTTTGGTTCCCAGTGCCCACGTGACGGCTTCTAAATCCAGTTTCATAAGGTCCCAATGCTTTCTTCTAGCTCCCTGGGCACCGGGAACATGTTGTGTGTACATATATGCAGACACTCACATGTGTGCATACAGTAAAAATAAATGTCTTTAAAAAATGTAAAAGTGGAGAAAGATATTAGACATCAATCTCCAGGCTTCACACTCGTGTCCAAAGTCACACACGAAGTACATACAGCACACACACAAACGCCACAATACACACATAACACCTAAGTGATCTATTGTTTCATTTTTAGGTGTGATAATAGTAAAATATTATTACTTTAAAAAAAATATCTTCAGCTGGGCATGTGGGCATGTGGCATTAATCCCAGCACGATGCAGGAGAGAGAGGCAGGCGGATCTCTGTGAATTCAAGGCCAGCCTGGTCTACACAGCAAGTTTCAGGACAGTCAGGGCTACCCAGAGAAACCCTGTCTTGAAAAGGTAAATAAAAAGAAAGAAAAAAGGCTCCTTGTCTTCAGAGTGCCTGCTAAAAGGCCCAGAATTAAAGCTGGCTCTGTAAAAGAGAGGAAAGCAGGTGGGAGTGCAGCTGAAGCCAGACAGTGAGTTACCCCATGCTGAAATGACCAGACATAGAGTTACCCCATGCTGAAATGACCTGGGTGGTGAGTGACTGATGAATAATGGCTCTAAACACATTAAAAAAAAAAACAAAAAACAAAACAAAAAAAACCAAAAAAAAAACCTCCACAATGATTTTTAAGCCCGCAAGATAGGAAGTTTTGTTTGTTTGTTTGTTTGTTTGTTTGTTTGTTTGTTTGTTTTAGGGGCGAGGCTCCCAATACATTGCGTGCTGGTCTCAAACTCTTCGCCTCATGAGCCCCAAGTGCTGGGATCACAGGCAGGCATGAGCCAGCCACCAAACCCAGCATCATACGGGAGATTTTTTTTTTATTACATTTACTGATTTTATTACATTTTACTTATTGGGGGAGGGGAGCATGTCACAGAGTGCACGCAGAGGCCAGAGGACAATTTGCTGGAGTCAGCTCTCTGAAATGAGACTTTAATAACATCTCATAGAAGAGATACAGAGTGAAGGAGACAGACACCATCCATGCCTAGTGACCCACAAGACAACCGAGCTCCCTTTCTCTTCCCCAAACAGGGGCAGGGAACAGCACCAGACGTGACCACACCTGAAAGGTCCACCTTCCTCTTGGCTTGGCAATGTTCCTGTTAAAGGGGTGTGGGCCATGGAAGGGACACAGGAGCTGCATGCAGGGACAGAAGCAAGCCTGTAAAGGGTGAGCACCCCCAGAACCCAATCATTGGGCTTAGCACAGTCCACGGAGCCTGAGAGTGACAGCTTCCCTGGCTCTGGGTCACCTCTCTACCCAAGACCAATGCTGGGAATCACTGAGCCCAAATCCTGAGCTGCAAGAAAGAACCAACGCATCTAGGTGCCAGGAACGTGATCATGGGAGAATGAATGTGTATGTATATGTATATATCACACATATATGATATATGTCACATACATATGTATCTATAAAATCTACCAGTATTGTTCCTTTAAACAACTCTGGTTAATACAATGACCCCTCACCCCATCAAAGGCTGCTCCATCTCTAGCCCTATGACTTCTGCCTGGAATCTTATCCATGGACAGTCCCAAGATCAACTCCTGCAAGCCAGGGAAAACTCTGACTACAGAACCATTAAATACAAAGCAAGCATTTCAGAGGGCTGAAAAGCAGCTGGCTCACCAGTGCTGAACCCTCTCAGCCCCTGTCCCAGTCGCCAACAAACTTCTGGAGGCCTTAGGAACTCAGGGTCGGCTTCATGGTACTGAGTTCATGAAGTCTCCATAATTGGTTTGCGCACCATGGTTTGGAAGTTAATCGACAATATCTTCTATCTAACCACAGGCCCCACCTGCCATATCTCCATTTCCTACAGCCATGATTCTCTGGCTTCCTGTTTAAGTTATATTCCATTTGTACAGATTCTACACAGTCCTAAAATAAATATAATTTGTAGCCATTTTTACCTCTAGAAAAAATAGAATCATGCTATAAATGTAAAATCCTAGGGGCCTAGCTTGAGATTTGTTTCTTTGTCTTTCATTTAGTATAAAATTTTGCTTACTGAGTGAAATTTTATTTTATGTATTTATTTTTTAAAGATTTATTTATTATATGTAAGTACACTGTAGCTGTCTTCAGACACACCAGAAAAGGGCATCAGATCTCATTACAGATGGTTGTGAGTCACCATGTGGTTGCTGGGATTTGAACTCAGAACCTCTGGAAGAGCAGTCAGTGCTCTTAACCACTGAGCCGCCTCTCCAGCCCTGAAGTTTTATTTTTATCTACTACTTTTTTACTCGGTATGTTTTACTATGACTTATTTTTATTAATGTATGTGTATTAATATTTTGCCTTCATGTATGTATATGTACCCTGTGTGTGCCTGGTGCCTAAGGCAGCCAGATAAAATGTTGGGTATCCTGAAACTGGAGTTACACATGATGGTGAACTGTCATGTGGGTTCTAGGAACCAGACCGGGTCCTCTGGCAGAGCAGCAAGTGCTCCTAACTGCTGAGCCATATCTTTCCCCAAAATATTTCTTATTCTCTGAAGTGACTGACATACACAGCATTAGATGCATGGGAGCTGGGTCCCAGGAGAGTGATTTGAGTGTCTGTGGTAACCACGTATCATTCTGATCTCAAAATTATGCTTAACCTGGTCTGGGATGCAGCTCAGGTGACAGAGTGCTTGCCTGGCAACAGGATGCTGTGGGAGGAGTCCCAGTATCTCACATATAACAAGGCCTGGGGTGCAAGCCTGCAATCCCACAACTGGGAAGGTCCAAGAAGGAATTCAAAGTCTTTCTCTGCTACATAGTGAGTTCAAAGTCAGCCTACCTGCATAAGACATGCCCGTGCACCCTCCCCACACACACCCTCTTGCTCCGAGTGCTCTGATCTTGGCAAAGGACAGAATTCGCCTTTGAACTCTGGGACTCGTAATTAAATTCAAGAACTGAAGCAAATGCCAGAAAGCCGAGTTCCAGAACTTCCGTCAGGCTTCAGCGACCGTGACTTGACTACTGGGGCTTTAGCAAATGTCATGCAAGCAAGCAGAGGCTTGACAGTAGCCATGATCTGGGACTTGTCTTCCCTTGCTGGCGAAACCATCATCTTTCTCCAAGAAGATGGGGCCACCCTCCTAGAGGCTAAGAAACTATACCGAGTGAGATCCAATCATCTTGGGCACTGACTGCGGTCTTCCAAGCTGAAACGGCAGACATGTGGGTGAGGCCATCTTAGACCACCCAGCTCACCCAGGTGAACAAGCCCAGGCCAGAAAAGCCACCCGACCTGCCCACAAAACCATAAGAACTAAACCACAGCACAGTGGGTGGTTTGGGATGTGGCAAAAGCTAACTGATTTTCGGGGCACCCCACTGCCACACCTTCCCCACCACACACACACACACCCTTGCCGAGGCTCCAACCTTACTGGCTTCCTTATGCCCTCATTGTCCGAGAGCCTGAGCTTGCTCATCCACTGAAGCCTAACCACAGGATGAACTCTTCTGAGGAACCACAGGCTGACGGCTAAGACCACACCATAGCGGCACTTCCACACCCATAACCACCGTCCTCACTCGCTTGATTCTCCTACCAAACAGGTGCCACTCTCCTCACTTCTCAGAAGAAAACAACTGATGGCCACAGAGATCAACAGGCATGCCACACCATTAGGGGCTGAACCCGAAATGTCCTGCATGGGCTCATGTTCTTGAAAGTTTGTCCCCCTAGCTGGCGGCACTACTTAAGAGGACTGCGGAGTCTTTAGGAGGAAGACCTTCCTGGCAGAAGTAAGACACTAAGAATGGTCCATTGAAAGTTACAGCCCAGGCTAGGCGGTGGTGGCACACTCAGGATCCCAGAGGCAAGCAGATCTCTGTGAGTTCAAGGCCAACCTGGTCTACAGAGCGAGTTCCAGGACAGCCAGGGCTACATCTCAGAAAGAAAGAAAGAAAGAAAGAAAGAAAGAAAGAAAGAAAGAAAGAGAGAGAGAGAGAGAGAGAGAGAGAGAGAGAGAGAGAAAGAAAGTTAGTTACAGCCCAGGCCTTAGTCGCTACTCTCTGGTTCCTGGTACCCAGTGACATAATGAGCCTCCATCACCTGCACCCACCACCAGGAACTCTGTCATGCCCTCCCTGTGAGGGTGGACTATTCTGAAACAATGACTCAGATTAAGTCCTTTCTCTGTTAAGATATCCTGTTGTGGAAACCCAAAAGCCAGTGTATGGGGGGCGGGGAGATGTCTTCTGACTTCAACCCCTGTTCTTTGTTATCCACCACTTGCACTGGTTCAAATACTGTCTTTCCATGCGTCCTTGCAGGCCGGTGAGCCTGCTGCTAGCAACTTTCCTGGTTTCTAAATGCCATTCGCCTTGGGTTTCTCACCTTGGCCTTGGCTGCTGTTAAAGCACCTGTTGCCTGGATCCAGGTCAGCCTGAATCCCAGATGTCAGCCACCTGCCAGGATCGCCACCTGCTCCCTACAACCAGCCTTTGGATTTATGAGCTGCTCACCAAGTTTGCCCTCAGAACCTTTCATTCTCTGGGCTAGCTCCCAAGAGTACCCCTATCCTCCTCAAAGACAAAGGAAGGAGGCAGGTTACTAACTACTACAAACAGTTTAACCTGGATCCACTGGGGGCTCCTAGCTACCTCTTCAGGAGAACCAAGATTTTACAGCTAAATATTTTGTCTGTTGGTTCCCAAATCATCTATGGCTATATAGCCATTATAACTGCTAAGAAGTAGGACCCAGTGTCCTGGTCAAGCCCATGTTGAAAGGGGAGTAATGGCTTTTGATGAACAGTCAAGTTCCAAAGGGAAGGGTCACCCACACAGAGGTGGGAGGGGTTTACCACTCTGAAGTCCTGAAGATCCCGCCTCTGTTTCAGAGCCAGATGAGAGAAGTCACTGGATGCCCTCAGCAAACTAACCTAGCCTCTCACGTGAAGTGGATCTCAGAGTCGAACAAATGTCCTCTGTATCTTCTGCAGAGTTCTATGCAGTGAGTATCAGTCCCAGAATTTTCTGGAAGGACAATCTGACCAGCTTATGCTCCAAAACATTTCTAGAGAAATGACTTTACTTACAGTCTGGTCTAGTACATTCTAGAGAAAGGACTTTACTTACGGTCTGACCCAGTACATTGGTAACTTATCAAGTAGGCTGTATTTGGGCTTCTGGGACTGAGGCACTGTGGAGCCCAGGAAGAAGAAGACAAACTTGGGCACTATCAGGAGAACAAATTATCTCCAGTTCATTTGCTGTATCTTAGTGCTATACCTGGCTGTAGTAGTCTGAATGAAAATGGCCCCCAAAGGCCACAGGGAGTGGCACTATTAATGTTGGTGTGGCTTTGTTGGAGGAGGTGTGTAACTAGAGAGAGGTCTTTGAGATCTCTGAAGCTCTCCCTGCTGCCTGTGGGTCAAGATGTAGAACACTCAGCTCCTTCTCCAGCACCATGTCTACATTCACAGGGCCGTGTTTCCCCACCGTGAAGATAGCAAACTAAACCAGCCCCAATTAAACTGTGTACCAGCCCCAATTAAATATTTTCTTTATAAGAGTTACAGGGGTTGGGCTGGAGAGATGGCTCAGCGGTTAAAAGCACTGACTGCTCTTCCGAAGGTCCTGAGTTCAAATCCCAGCAACCACATGGTGGGTCAAAACCATCCATAATAAGATCTGACGCCCTCTTCTGGTATGTCTGAAGACAGATACAGTATAATTAGATATAATAATAAATAAATCTTTAAAAAAACAAAACAAGGGCTGGTGAGATGGCTCAGCGAGTAAGAGCACCCAACTGCTCTTCCGAAGGTGATAAGTTCAAATCCCAGCATCCACATGGTGGCTCACAACCATCCGTAACAAGATCTGGCGCCCTCTTCTGGAGTGTCTGAAGACAGCTACAGTGTACTTACATATAATAAAATAAATCTTTAAAAAAAAAATTGATCCCCCCCAAAAAGAGTTTTGGGGGTCATGGTGTCTCTTCACAGCAATAGAAACCCTAAGACACTGGTGAATGCTGGGTGTCCAGCAGATAGCTGTTAAATAGATGAGTGGAAGAAAGACTGAATGAGTGAGTGAATGAATGAGTGAGTGAATGAATGAGTGAGTGAATGAATGAGTGAGTGAATGAATGAGTGAGTGAATGAATGAATGAATGAATGAATAAGTGAATGAATGAAAATGTGTGACAGAGCCAGCAATCCCTCTCTGGAGATCTGTCAAGTCTTTGGGCAAGGCCACTGTTAGAAGGAGTGTAACTCAGGAAAGTCACACTTTAAAGTGAGCTGGGTACCACCTACCCCTGACCCTGTGACCCATAGATGAGGCCTTCTAACCCATACTACTCTGAATTCAGCTTTGGAAGGTTACAGATGTTGAGGTTCAAAAATCCATGCGTTCAGCATGTCCTCTGCCAAGTCACCCTTGTGCATACACACATGGATATAAGAACGTTCGTTCACAACAGTGCTGTCTGTCCTTTTCAGGGGGAAACCGACTTCTTCCACACTCATTTCCCAGAAGGGGAAGCTACCAAGCTGTACTCAACACCTGCCAGAATTGTGCGGAATAGTTCAGGGGAACCCTGCTATCTTTATCTGTACTTGGATCAATAACTTTCCTCCCTACATGAACTAGAAATCTCAAGGACAGAAGCCGATTATAATACCACTCCATTTATGGGAAATGTAAAGGCAGGTATAAAAAGGGGATATTATTAGCGGCTAAGCCCATATATAGACGAGGAAGGCAAGCATCCTGGGAAATGATGTCATACGTGTTTACTCTTGGGAAGGGAAAGCAGCAGGAATAAGGGAGAGGAAGGGATGAATTGTAACATATGACATCTTTATTTCTTCAAAGGAAAGAGTATGAGTGGAGAGGGAGGGGTTCCGCAGTTAAGAGCACTTCTTGCTTCTGCAGAGGGACCTGAGTTCAGTTCCCAGCACCTATGTCAGATGGTTCACAGCCCCCTGTAACTCCAGCTCCGCGGGGTCTAATGCCCTCTTCTGGCCTCTGTGGACACCCAAGTACTTGTAGCATATATTTACATGGACAAACACATACACACACACACACACACACACATACACACGCATACACACACACACACACACACACACACACACATCCTTCAAAAGAAAGCATAAAAGCCCAAATAAGCAGTGAAGAAAGTATTAACATCATAGAAATGGGTGTTCAAGGAATGGTTACATTATTTTCTTCAATCTTTTTTCTACTTATCTGCTTATGAGCCAAGCACTGTTTTAGGCTCAAGAGACATGGCTGTCATCCAGGCAGACAAACCTTCCTGCCCTAATAGAGCTTATGTGCTCAACAATTGAAACAAAAGTAATTCCTCTCTCATCTTCTCTTGCAAGAGACAGTCTCACTGTGTTGCCTAGGCTGGCCCTGCACTGGGCTTAAGCCATCCTCCTGCATCAGGCCCCAGAGTAGCTAGCATTACGGGCATAACCTGGATTCTGGCTTTAAATAATAAATACATGAATGAATGAATGAATGAATGGTGTTCTCTGGCCTTACTCTGGCTCCCTCCAATCATGTTTTCTTTTCCCCAGAATTTCTCAGAGTTTTCAATCATCCGTTCTCTTTTGTGTTTTGCTTGTTTTTCTTTGCTTTGAGTGGTTTCTGGAGACAGTATTTCAGGAAACCTCTATTGACCTCCAACTCTCTGAGGCTGGCCTTGAACTCCCGATGTTCCTGCCTCTACCTCCCAGGTGCTGAGACTTAAGAGATAATGTCATCATACTTGGCTCTTGTTCTGTTCTTTGAAAGAGTTACTATGTAGCCCAGGCTATCAAATTCATAATCCCCCTGCCTCGGCTACCCTCGTGCTGGACAACAGTGTTGGCTGGGTATGTGCCTGGAACACAGCAGCTCTCTCCCTTAAGCAGGACCTAACCTCCATTTTCTACACCACGGCTACCATCACTGAATGACAGAGTCCCCACCAGGCCCTACAGGAAACCTACTTAGGGCAGACAGATGGCTCCATTGGTAAAGTGCTACCTGTACAAGCACGAGGTCCTGAGCTTGGATCTCCAGCACCCAGGTAAAAAGCCAGCCAGTGAGATTTACATCTGTAATCTCATCGCTGGGGAAGTGGAGAAGGAAGGGTCCCTGAGTTTGCAGTTGAGGATGATTCTCAACTTCAATCTCTGGGTGACACACACAAGCATATGCATGCATGTGTACACACACAAGAGTACAAACAGTGTATATACACACATATATACACATACAGTTACACACACACACACACACACACACACAGGAAAAAAAAAAAAAACAGGAAACCTCTCCCCCCTCTATGCTATCTCTCTGCCCTATAACCCATCCCACTATTCACTCCTGAAGACCCTGTTGACTAACTGCCTTTCTCTTGTTCCCACAAAACAAAATCTTGCCTTAGTCTCCTTCCCTGCCACTGCCTCAGATACCCAGGTGTGTGTAGCCACGCCTACTCACACCACAGCCTTCTCCTCTAGGACACCCCTGAAGAACAGACCCATGTATAGCAGCCACACCCTGTCTGGTTGCACCATCCCCCAGAACTGCCCCCCTAGGAAATATTTTACTTCCTACCTTCCTTGCCCTGACATTGGCTGTTTCTTCCATCTCCACACCCCCACCACTTCCCAGGTATCTCGCAACCTCAAAAGGACCCTGAAACCTTCGCCTGGATTTTCCCCCTGCCTCTTTTCCTCCTCCTCCTCCTCCTCCTCCCAACCTGGTCCCCGGAAGTCACGCCATCCACATCAGTCTCAGGCTTCCTTCATGGATCCACCCACATCTGGGCCTGGATCAAAGCCACCTTCCTCCTCTTTGCCTAGGGACTGAGTTGTCCTACCCTGAGAAATCAGCGCCTGCCACGGACTGTCTGGGTCCCATTCGCCAGATTCTCTCCCCTTCAATGACTGTTCCAACTCTGCTTCTGATCCCCCAGCCCCCTGCTGAGGCCCTGACCCTTGAACCCCAGGAGAGAAATGCCTGCCATTACTCAGATGTCTCAGTGGTCAGCCTGACTTCCCAGCAGCCTCTAGCCCAACCCATGAGCACCTCGGT
This sequence comes from Mus minutoides, assembly GCA_902729485.2. Lineage (NCBI taxonomy): Eukaryota > Metazoa > Chordata > Mammalia > Rodentia > Muridae > Mus > Mus minutoides. Next base: position 1,274,926 of record LR749871.1, on the reverse strand, counting down.
CCCCACAGAAGATGATCTTGCTACTGCTGTGCTTACCCTCTGCTAAAGCCAACACCAGCCTCCCCTGCTTAAGGTTAAACCTTAGGTGCCCCAGGGTGTCCCACCCCATCCCAAACACAAGCTCTACTACCTCTCTGCAGAGAGCCATCTCAGTATCTGGGTCCTCTTAGCGATCCTAGCTCTAACTACCACGTGGTCTCTAAGTGGTTTCAGCAACCTTTCACATGATCCTCCATGTGACTGCGGGGGCGGGGGGGGATGGGGGCTCCTATATACACCTATGTCCCCTCCTGCCTGAGATGTACAGAGCTGGCTTGATACTTGAGGTGAATATCTGAGCCCCCAGGCTCCACCCCCAGTGCCCTCTACAGCCTGCCGCTGGCTTCACAGCTCAGTATCCCTGTCTAGCACCTGACGCTCCAGCTTCACACATCTAACTACCTCTCACTTTGCCCTTTCTGCCCCCAAGCTCTTCCTGTGACCCAAGATGCCTGCCCCTCTCTGCACCCACCACACTCACACTAGCCCTTCCTGCAGGAGGCCTCCTCTGCGCACTCGCAGACACACAGACACACACACACACACACACACACACACACACACACACACACACACACACACACACACACACACACACACACACACACACACACACACACACACACACACACACACACACACACACACACACACACTCAGAGGCTCAGGCAGGAATCCGTCCCCTGTGCATCCCAAATGTGAGTGCGTCTGGTCCTGAAATGCCACTACAACATCCTTACAATTTTCTCTTCTTCCTGAGCCTGCCTCCCACCTGACACACATGCACGAACCCCAAAGGCAGAGAAGTGGGCAGGGCCAATCTGGAGATTCCAACACACAGGCATGCTCTTTTCTCCGTCAGGTGTTCCGTCAGGTATTCCACCTGCCACCTCTCACCAGCCAGGTGCAGCAGGGGTGCAGCGGATGCTGCTCTCCCTGTTCCCCCAGGTTCATCACCCAGGCAGGATACCCTTCCACACCCTTCCAGGTGGCTTCTGCCCCGTGCCCCCATTCCTGGGGTCCCCTGAGGTTCCCAGGTACACCGCCCACCTCCCTGATACACCATACCTTGGCCAGGGATCTGACTATCGGACTTTCCATTATGCCTCGAAGGAAGATCAGGTCCAGTTCTGCGGCCCCGGTAGCATTGGGCAGGGATCCCAGGTTGTCCAAGACTTGCTGCATAGCTGGGGGAGGGGCGGTGAGATGCTGAACACCAGCCGAGCACAGAAGACCAAAATCCAGCACGGACCCTGCCACCCCCACCCCCACGATAGTCACCCAACAGCATCCTCTACTCTCCCCGCATAAACGTCCAGGCCCTTGCATGCCTCGAACATTGATCCTAGGGACAGGGGGGGCAGTTTTCTTGATCTGCGGTTTCCACCATAGTAATGCCAGCCAGGAAAGGTAGGGGGCTACGAGCAGCAGGAATCAGACCAAAGGTAAGAGTCTGCCCAGCACCAAAGAAGCAGACTCCCCAATCGGCCTCTCGATGGGTGGAAGCCAAAGGATTTGGCCACCTGTAGCTGGCAGGCTCAGGGGCCAGGCAGAACATGTCACTGAATCCAAGCAGACAGCAATGCAGAAGGCCAGGACCAATGCTAGACCAGTACAAGCAAGCTATATACCACTAGCTTAGAGAGATACTGCAGAACTCACTGACACCCCCCCACACCTCCACCCTCCGTCTTTCCGCTCTGACAGACATCCTTCTTTAGAAATTAATGCATGATAAAAAGTCAAAACCGGCTGAGCGGTGGTGGTGCACGCATTTAATCCCAGCACCAAGGAGGCAGAAGCAGGTGGATCTCTGAGTTTGAGACCAGCCTAGCCTACAGAGTTAGTTCCAGGACAGCCAGGGTTGCCCTGTCTTCAAATCAAAACATAAAAAGTCAAAACGGAAGCCTGGAATACTAGCAGGGGCTGGTGCAACCAGCACCCAGGTTTTTGGGATGGCTTTAGGTACCACGGACAGAGTTCAAAAGTCACATCACCCCAGGGATGACCACTCGCAGCCTGAGAGGAGACATGACCAAGGACATCAGTACAGCTGACACTGTCCCCTGAGATATGGGCGGAGGCTGCCTTCACTCCTGGGTTAAGGTGGGAGGGAGTTGGGGGTGGGGGGAAGAAGGAGAAAAGCAGTGTGCCCAGCTGGGAGCCAAGATGGGCAGGGGTATCATTACTCTGCCACCCACGCCTACATCTGCATAAGAGCATCCTAATCCTGGAGGAGAGGGGAGTTGGGGAAACAGGCTTAGAGCTCTCCTCCTCCAAAGAGTGAGGGTGGGCAGAAAGGAGCCCTAAAACTGGAGCTTGGTGAAGATGGCTTAGGAGTCCTGAGCCCCCCATTTCTTTCCTACTCTTCCTCCCCACGTTTTAACAGCCTGCCTCTCCAGACCCCTCCTCCCGGTCTGGGCGTTGCAAGGATTTGAGACTTACAAGGACCTTCTTGGTCTCTCAATGTTCCAAGTCAGGAGCCCTTCCTGTTCTGCCAAATGTCCACAGTTCCGGGTCCCGTTCACTGACTCCCTTAGAGAACCAGCTCTTGGGGTTTGAGGACTGAGCCAATGGGGAGTGGTGACCTCTGCCACATCAGCTCCCCTAGCAGGCTGGACATCCAGATTTTCCCTACGGGCGCCGCGCCGCTGCCCAGGTGCCCCGGAGCCCACTATGAGAGGGTCAGTTAAAGGTTGAGTACCCCTCCCCTGCCTCTCCATCCCACCTCTTCCTACCTTCCCTGCGGAGCTCTGCTTCTTCGGAGGAGCCCAGGGAAATCCCCTCCAAGGAAGCCTCACTGCCTGGGCTGCAGGCCATGGCGACCCCTTTGGCAATCCTAGAACAGGCTCCCTGCGAGGTCGGCGCCTTCCCAGCCAGACGCGGGCTGAGCTAAAGAAGGCGGGACTCCTGGAGCGCTGCAGGATCAGCCAATAGCAAGGCTCCGCCTCCAGGGCCCCCTTATTGATTGGTCAAAGCCCGCCTGCTGGTGAGGAGGGGGCGGTAATGGGTGGGAGGAGGGCGGTGGCAGGAGATAGTCTTACTAAACTGGCCTGATCCTTGTCGCTTAGTGCCGGTGCAGGTATGGAGGTGGCGATGAGGTCGGGTTTGTGGGAAGTAAGGGACTTGAGTAAATCGCTGTGAATTGGGACCTGCCCCTCAACCCGTGCAGAAATCCCAGGTAGCGGGCAGAGCTTGGCTCCCATCTTGCTCCCGTATCTCTCTTGTATAGATGTCCCTCTATTTCACCTGATGGTGCGGTCTACCCAGCGCTGACCTCCTCCCTCTCCCCAACTCCAGGCTGGTTTTTACAATAACTCCCTCGACCAAAGAAACCCCTCAAGAACAGTTCTAGGCCCTCTCCCTGGTAGGTGTAGTAAGACCATTTTCACAAGAAGCAAATATCTTAACTTTAGATGCCGTCCACTGAAGCGCAGTGGGGTCAGGGATGGGGAGGAAAGACTGAATGGTGGTATATCCACGGACTAGCAAAGGCAACAGGTCTAGAACCCATTTCAACAATAGCTTCTCCCTTTTGCCAACATTATCCGTCAGGTGAGGGGTGATGCCCTGGAGCAAGCCAGGCACCTCGGAAAGTGAGGGTGGGGGTCAGCTAAGAGTCCATTTATGCAACAAGAATAAAAGTGGGCAAGAGGAAGCTACCCAGGCCCTGTACATCTATGTGTATCCCACGTGTACCCATTATGCCACCAATACTCGGGCACTGCTACTGTTGCTGCCACCTCCAGCCAGCCATTCCCAGAGGAGTGGCACCACGGTTGCCTTGCACCTCTGGTTGCCATGGCAGCAGGCGGGGATTACACATTAGGACAGTAACCCAGGGATGGCGGAGATATTTAAAGGGATAGCGCCATCAGAAACAGGTCCCCATTCTCACCTTGACTCATAGAAACGAGGGAGCAAGCAGTCTGAAGGAAGAGGACACAAAGCGAGCACGATATGTCTAAACTGCTTGCCTGTGTGAGACATCACACACGTGGCTCCCAAACGCTCCTTAACTAAAGCCAGGGTGAATCCTCCCATACTTAGTAAATAAATGAATAAAATATATTAATAAATGGTAATATAGTTAATAATAAATAAATGGACCATTTTGATCCATGGGGGAAGGGATGCGGTAGGAAGTGGCTACTTTCACCTTTGCAAAGCCCAGAGCAGAAGTGTTCCAGGGGAAAAAGAAGGGACGGTGAAGGGGGAGCCCAACCTCAGATAAGGGGCACAGCTGCCTCTCTGTCAAACCCACGGAAAGTATAGCAACCACCAGATGATAACGGCAAGCAAGGAGCAGGAAGAGAGAGCCGCTGGGCCTGGCTTGAGCATCTGAAACCTCAAAGCCCACCCCCAGTGACGCACTTCCTCCAACAAGGCCACACCCATTCCAACAAGGCCACACCTCCTAATAGTGCCGCTCTTTATGATCCTCTGGGGCCATTTTCATTCAAACCACCACAGGCAAGATACACTCACAGATTCTGAAGCTGAGGAGTCAGCAGAGGGCTGGCTCAGGAAAGGAAGCACATAGTATTATTTTTTTCTTTGTATCCAGAATCAAAGAGCAGCCCACAGCACTGCATCTAGGGGAACAGGGCCCAAGGAGGTGTTTGAAAAAGCAGGCCACACACACAGGCATAGGTTCCCTGCCCTATGAGCCCCCACCAAAAGGCCTGCCGCTGGAAAGTGTCTCCCGGTGCAGCCCTGCTGGTCACTGTTAATAGGTTTACTGAGCAGCCCTAGATGAGAAGCCTTTTAATCACAGGCTCAGGGATGGGTCTCATTAACTCCTAAGCAGCTTAGAGTGGGGTACCTGATCAGTGGAGCAGGGATAGAGGCCGTGGGGCAAGAGAAAATCATGATCCCTCCAAGAAACAGGGGGACATTTAGAGCCATGGAAAAGAAGCCTTTCCTGGGAGAGTGAAGGGGTCATAGCTTAGGTTCTGGCTGGCACACAGAAATCTTCATTTTCTCAGAGGGTAGGAACAAGAATACATCCACAGTGGGAACCTGGAATGCCTTACAGAGGGAGCAGCAGGATCCGTTGGGAAGAATTCAGATCTCCCAGGGCATCTCATAGCTGCAGCCGCCAGAACCCTTTCAGAGCCTCTAAACAAACCTAACCTGGTAGGGCTCAGGAATCACTCAAGGATCCAGGAGCCAATGGGTGGGGTGCAGACTTTGGGGGCATGGATGCAGGTGTGTGTCTATGAAGAGGGCCCACTGCTGTCATCAGAGTCTGGGAGACCTAGGAACAAAGTCAAAACCACTCATCCCATCCTGTCACCTCACCTCAGAGGAAACAAGTCAGAGATGACCGGCTTACTTTGGGTCAATGCCATTAAAAAGCACAGCAGTGGCGGTGGCTGCTGCGGCAGCCATTTCTGTCCAGCTGCACCTTACGCTATCTCTGGAGCAAGTAGCCTGGGCCTCAGGCAGGTTAAACCATGTTCCAACATACAGCAAGCACCACTGGAGCAAGCTCGTGTCTTCCCCAGCTCTATCCAACCCCAGTGAGGAGGCAGCCTGAGTGACCTAATGACCACGTGTGGAATGACAAGGGAAGGATGAACTGTCACTGCTGTATCTACCCCCCTGATCTTTGCCCAGCCCCCCCCCCCCCCGAACCACCAAGGCAGGCTGACAGCTTTAACCTCTTCTTACCAGACTCGGAGTTCGTGGCAGCAACCGGCATGGTGAATAGAGGCGGTGAGGATTCTGGTGTCAGTCTCCTAGAGAAGGAAAGAGAAGGCTGAGAAGGCACGGGGCAAAGTGAGAGACTCAGAAAGGTGTCTGTCCTCTTCAGGAACAGCCATAAGGTAGGAAGGTAGCATTGCGCAGAAACAGGAACTTAGGTTACAAGCGTGACCCCAAGTGCTCTGGAAAGGAAGAAGGGCAAATAGCATGCCCCTTCTCAGAGGCAGGGGAGACAGGCAGGATCAGGGGGGTTAATCATTTTCCTCAAAGCCCCAAAGCTGGTAGGAAAGCTATGGTGAAAACCTAGGTTTTGTTTCTCAAAATTTTTTTTCTCTTTTTTCTTTCTTTTTTGGTTTTAGTTTATTTGTTTGTTTATTGTTTGTTTTGGTTTTCAAGACAGGATTACTCTGTGAGTTCCCGGAACTCACCCTGTAAACCAGCTGGCATAGAACTCGCAGAGATCCGCTTGCCTCTGCCTCCCGAGTGCTGGGCACCACTGTCCCCACAATAAGTATTTCTCATTGGGCATGGCAATGCCCACCTGTGCTGTGATACCAGCCGCTCAGGCCAAGACAGAAAGAGTCCTCTGAACCCATATCAGCCTGGGAAACATATAGAGAACTCATCTAAAAAACAAACAAACAAACCAAACATAATATTCTTTCTGGTTCTTTCTTAAGCTGGAGGGAAAATGACATATGAGTTGTGGATATGAGCAAACACTGGAAAGTTTCCCGGGCCCAGAAACTCCACAGGGACAGACTTGAGGTCTGCTACCTGCCGCTGCGCCCCAGGTCTAGAACCTTCGGGTGCCCCACAAACACTGGTGTCCAGCTGACAGAAATGACATTTCCTTTCCTGCTGCCATGGCTGGGGCGCTCTCTCTCTCTCTCTCTCTCTCTCTCTCTCCCTGTCCCGCCCCAGGAGTTGGGACAGGGAGGGAGAAGTGGACAGGAGCCAGAAATAGGCGTGGAAGTTTGCAGCCCTATCCCCATCCCAGGGTCCCCCAAGCTAAGCTTGGCTCCTTCATCCTCCCTGGAAAGAACAGGATGACCCACCACTCTTTCTCCCCTTGCCTTCCTGGGCATGTGTTACTGGATAAAACCCTAATTCCCCAGTTGCCATGACAACAGGAGGCAGTGGCTCTCAGCATGGGTGGGGGAATAGGGGGAAGCAGCTGGCAGTGCCCACTTTAAGACTAAATGCCTTTTGCACCCCCCCAGGGGAGCCATAGGGGCCACTCTAGCCTTCCAGCTTCTCCCCTCTCCAACCCAAAATAATTCTCAGAGGAGCAACTACTGGTTTTAATAAAATTCTCTCCCTCTCCTCTCCTCTCCTCTCCTCTCTTCCCCTCCCTTCCCCTCCCTTCCCCTCCCCTCTCCTCTCCTCTCCTCTCCTCTCCTCTCTTCCCCTCCCCTCCCCTCTTCTCTCCTCTCCTCCTCTTCTTCCTCCTCCCTCTCTCCTCTCCTGCTCTCCTGCTCTCCTCCTCTCCTCCTCTCCCTCTCCTTCTCCCCCTCCCTCTCCCTCTCCCTCTCTCTCAAGCCTAAGATAATGACAGCTCCAGAAACCAAATGACAAAGGTGAGGGATACGATTCCCTTTTCTCCCAGATCTTTTCCAGAAAAATCGAACTTGCAGAGAGAGAGATGAGGGAAATCCCTTTCAAGCTAGCACCACTGGTTAAGAGAAATGTCCAGGTTCCACTGTGCCAGCGCCAGTGTCCCCTCTGTCAACTCCCTGTCCTTATTCCTAGAGAGCAGGGGACAGCTTCTCAGGCCTTGGGCCATGCTCCCCACTAGAGGTGCTTGCTGTGGATTCCTCTTGTCCTGGAGCAGGGAACCCGGGAAAGAGCCAGGGAGGAGCCTGTGTGAAACCCTAGGCCCAGGAGTCCTGCCCAGCAAGCCTGGGTTTGCTCCCTGAGGAGTTGGTTCCCACGGCGTCGGCTCGCTCTGCCCCACCCCCACCCAAGCCTCTGAGAGGGCGGGGCCGCCTGTGCCCACAGGAGAACGGCAGTGCCAGGCAAGCTAGCCTGGTTTCGTGCCAAGGTCCCCGGGCCCAGTCATCACGGAACCAGCATCACGGCGCCCAAAAGCCTAAACCTAAGGCCCTCCCACTCCCACCTCCACACGCACATCCGCCACCAAGCTATCCAACCCCCATCCCCCGGGTGTGTAGGTGAAGCCCGCCAGCTTCAAAGGGAGAGATTTCCTCCATCCTCCCACCCACCCCCGCTCCATCGGTGCAGACTCAGAGAGGTGCGAAAGACGAACGCCTGACAAAGGCACTTTGGAGCCGGACTTGGTTATGGGGAGAAGTGTAGATAACTGAGGGCTGGAGGATGGGGTCTAGGGAGCCGGCGGACGTGCCGGCACTCTCAATCAGATTGCCCCCGCCCCTCCAATTCAGCCCTAACCCGCTGGGCGCTAGGACCTAGGAAGGAGGGGGCGTGTTGCGAGCCATCAAAGAAGGTTCTTTGCTTGCGTGCCCGCCGGGACTAGGAGGATGAGGTCACTGAATGACTGCCCCCCCACGCCCCCCAAGTCTTCATTCCCCACTATCCCCTTAGTTGACCTAACTTTCTGACCCTGGCTCCTTGCTTCTGGTGCTGATTCCCTCTGGAATCCCCATGCCTTAAACCCTGGCTCCAAGACCCTGCAACCTCCTGGCCCTGGCACTCTATGTTAGCAGACCGCCTCTCTCCAGAACCCTCTCTCAGGAATGACTGAGGTGTTGGCCTCCTGGGGTGAAGAGTGCTAAGGGACCCAGCACAATCTTAGTCTATCTCCTCCAGGGCCGGAAACGCCAGTAGCACGGCTCTTACGTAATGCCGGGATTCGAAGTCGTCCCCCCCGCCAACCCAACACAGACCCTGGAGAGGCCGCGCAAATACCTGTGCTCCGCTCAGCTCAGCGTCTCTGTGTCCGGTGTCCCTCTGGAGCCCTCATCGCTGGCATGGGAACCAGCATCCCTGGGATGAGGGGTTCGGTTCTCCCTACCGGCATCACACACAGAGAGCCCAGTGCTGCAGCTGGAGAGGGAGGGGGACGACTTGGGGAAGGGGCCCAGGAGTTTGGACCTGGAGAATAGGATCCCCAAGTGTAGGTGATAGGTCGAAAAGGAGGCAAGGGTTCTGAGGTGGGTGCTGGCCCAGGGGCCTAGGAATACCTACCTGCGTTTTGGGGAGCCCCTAGCTTGGGGCGATTCCGCGCAGCCCGGCGCTCCGCGGTTATTGCTTGTCAATCGCTAGCCGCGCTCTTAAAGCGGCAAGGCCTCCTAGGAGCGAAGGGGCGGAGACAGAAAGGAGAGGGCTGGAACACGGAAGGGACGCGGCAACCTACAGTCCACTGTAAAGTAATCTCCCAGCAGCAGGCGGGTGGGCGGGGAGGTGGTGGTTAGCAGGCACCGCAAAGCCCATGACCCCCCCCCCCCAACTCTGAGCAGGACCAACGTGAGTTACTTGGCGCGTAGGAATTCTTTAAAAGGGCGATGATGTTTAATAAAAGAAGGGGGGGGGGGGACTGAGCGCCTTAACGGGACCGCTTCATCCGGCGTACCAGTCCCTGCACACTTCGTCTGTTCTTTCCTAACACAGTTTGGAAAAGCAAGGGGACATCAGGACACTAACTCTGGGGATAAGTCTGGAGGTGGCGTTATAATTCATACAGCACATGCCTGCTTCCAAGAAAATTTGAAGAAAAAGAGAAATTTTAAGAGAGCGGGACTGTGTTTTTTCATGAAAGGGATCAAGATCCTAATTTTAGCCTGGACGCAGGAAGTTGATCCTGTCTCTGTTCATGGCACAAGAGCAGAAGAAACAGGTCTCTCCCTCCTAAATCCCGTTTCAACAAGTTAAATAGTGGCAGTGGCGGAGTCTGGCTCCGTTGGTGGGTTGAACGTGCAGGAGGCCCTAGGTTCTATCTCAGGCAGCAAAACGAAGAAAGCAAAGGGTTAAGCCCGCTAGCCCGCCTTGCTCAGCCTCTGGCTCCTCCCAGACCTGCTAGTAAAAGATACTGCACAGCCTCAGACTATTGGTGGCCCCCGGTGTGGAAAACGGCCTTCATTCAGTCTGTGCAAGCCGGGGGGCCTTCTCTGACTTGGGTGCTCCCCTAACCCTAACTGCTGCCCAATGGAATATGGGCTCGGTGGGGAGCGGGGCTTTTATATCTTCCTCGATAACTGAGCTTCTAAGATCCTGGAAACTTGCTTGGAAATCTCGAAAATGAATTGTCTTGAGGATTCACCTCTAGATGTGGTCCCAGCCGACCCTGTTAGCAAAGGGAAGCAGTTGTGAATTGGTATAGGGAAAAGCCAGCGATGGGTCAAAAGACTAAAGGCTGTTAAGTAGCCCATTTCTCTTATTCCTGAGAGAAGAGAAAGTTTTGTAGCGACCTCAGATGGTGGTGGTTGGAACTACAGGCTTCTGTCTGAGGAAACCGGCTTCCAAACTGTGTCTTCCTAATTAAACTCAGAACAAGAGATCTCCTTCCCCTTGTGAAGGCTCCCTCCGACCTTACCCACTCACCAATGCTCAGGGAATCTGTTTGCACTTAGCTGGGAATGGGAGAGAAATCGTGGTTCCTCCCAAAACTATTAATTACTTCTCAAATATTACCCCTCATAGCAATTCACAGCAAACTTATTGCATCCAGGATCCCGAGGCCACAGTGGGATTCGAGTTCTAATCCACCTCGTGTATTCCAACTCATTATTCTTACAGTCTGACCCCTCACATATGCACACACACACCTTACATTTGATTGATAGTTTCCTGCAATAGTCCTGTGAGATTAGTGGATGGAAACATTTCTCAACAAAGATTACTATGCTCCGGTTGGTTTAAGACGAGGCACCTGTTTCTGTGAACCTAACATCCTGGGGCAAGAGTTGGGAAGAGATGTGTCCCAGAGATGAAGAAATGCTATTCTAGTGGTGTGGTTAAATGTCTTAACACATTGTTCAAAGCTGAGCACAGAGCCATCCCTACCCAGCTTAGGTCTCTGGAGTCTACCGAGCTTCTTCTCCCTGTAGTTCTAGGGGTTGCACTGCCCCTGGAAAGAATGCTTGCCCCTGATGCTGGTTCTGTAGTACACCTGTCTTTCTCAGAGGTCACAAGGGTGTAGACAGGGCTTTACTTCAAATACTTTTTTTCTTGTGGTGGGTGTTCAGATCACAGCTTTGAGAATCAAGACAAAAAGAGAAAAACAACAGCAACAACAAAACCAAAACCCTAAACCATCACCCCAGTGTTGGTCAGCAGGAGCCCAGTCTATTCACACACACACACACACACACACACACACACACACACACACACACACCTGCAACTCCCCAAAGCTTGTTCTGGAAACCTTTTCTATTTCTTATACCACTCTGGAAAAAGAAATTTGGAGACATCAGTGTAAAAATAAGAAAAAAGAGGTTGGAGACATGGCTCAGCAGTAAAGAGCACTGGCTGCTCTTCCAGTGGTCCTGACTTCAATTCCCAGTACCTGTCTATAACTTTAGTTCTATGGGATCCGCTGTCCTCTTCCAGTGAGTATAGTATGCAGATTGCAGATTTACATGCAGACAAAACATATATATATATATAATTAAATATAATATTTTATAATTTTATAATAATAATTTTATAATTAATTATATATACAATTAATAATATATTATATTATATGATATATATTAAAATTTTTAATTAAATAGATAGAAAAAGAAAGGGATGATTTTCTTATGAATCACTGTAGCTGAACAACTGAACTCACTTCTGTGTGTTTAGAAGCAATTCACATATACACAGAACTTAAAGCATTATGTTGAAACTATAAAAATTTCAATGTGTTTCTCCATACTGCAAAGAACTGCCTTGCATAGTCCTGGGCACACCCCTTACATGGGAAATATTATGTTCCCATCCCCAGTCTGGGCCTCAATACAACAAGCATCCCGACAGGTAGCTTCATCTCATGTTCAGAACCATACCGAGATGTTCTGGCCTCCTGCTTTCTTTCCAACCACTAGACTGCCTAAAGGCTGATCCACCATCCAAGGTCACCACACACAACCCTGCACTGTAATCAGACTGCTCACCCAGAAGAGGATCCCCTGTGAAGGACCCTCCTTGTTCCTCATTTCACCCCATCCCTGGACCAGCACCCACTATTCTCTCTGTCTCCTGGTTCCACTCTTCCTTATCAGGGTGGGTAGTTGTAACAACAGATCTGTTGAAATTTTAGCCCAAAATGTGTGTGTATGTGTGTGTGTGTGTGTGTGTGTGTGTGTGTGTGTGTGTGTGTGCGTGCTAAGGCCATTGTGTGATCTTGCTGAGTCTCAGCTCCCCCATCTGTACATAGGCACCCAGAAAATGGTCCTTAAATACAGGTCCTTTGTAGAAGTTTGCAAGGCTCTAGCTAGGTGCCAGGGACACAAGTGGGTGGTTCGTCTCTTTCTCGGGCCATCAGACGTGCCCTAACTGAGCCCATGTCCTCGAGGTCCACCCAAGGACTTCTGAAGTGTATATCCTGAAGAACGTGTCCCTGTCTAACCACCTACACACCTTTGAGAGGAACCTTGCTTGGCCCTAACTGTGACACCCACTTCTCTCCTCGCTTCAGTGCCCCCAGCTTAAAGAAATAAACTGGAAATAGTCTGTACTCTCTCTTGCTGAAGTTTAGCAGCTCCAACACAGTTTAATCTACTCCTAGACTTTCCTAGGCTCCTCGGAGGTCCTTTCACCAACTTATCCTAATCCTTTATTAATTGGCATCAGACATGGGATTGGAAATGGTTTGCCAGTTCTTTTCTTCCATTTCTTCTCAGAGATACTGTCTCACTAACTTTCCTAAGCTGGCCCTGAACTCACACTCCTCCTGCCTCAGCCCTTCCAGTTCTGGGATTGCAGACATGCAATACCACCCCTGACTAATAGCTGGAAGGGATGTCCAAAGGCCAGGACCTTCAGGTTTACAAGACTACCAACATCCTCCATCACAGGAAAATTGGCCCATGGCTCAAGTGTAACAGAGGAGAGTGGGAAGCCAGAACTTTTACTCTACTCATTTTTTAAATCAAATTAAAAAACCCTTTTCCAAAGACAAGAGGTAGCCTCTTAGCAAATATTTCTTGAAATGCTAATTACTTTATTTATTTATTTATTCTTTTTTCTTTTTCTTTTTTTTTTTTTTTTTTTTTTTTTTTTTTTTTTTTTTTTTTTTTTTTTTTTTTTTTTTTTTTTTTTTTTTTTTTTTTTTTTTTTTTTTGATGCAGAGTTTCTCTGTATAGCCCTGGCTGTCCTGGAACTCACTCTGTAGGCCAGGATGGCCTCGAACTCAGAAATCCGCCTGCCTCTGCCTCCTGAGTGCTGGGATTAAAGGCGGGCACCACCATGCCTGGCTTAATTACTCTATTTCTTAAATACCTATTCCCAGTAGACTGTGGAGGTCTTTGAGGACAGTGACAGTGTCACTGAGCTGTGGCTCCCGTGCATCAAAGCCAGTGCTCAATAAACACGGGTGCAGAATCTCTGAGGACAGGCCCACATGACTATTGCAACGTTCCCGGCTTTTAGATGAGTGTCTCCCAAAGAATGTGGATTAAAGGCCTCAGGGTGACAGTAAGATTGCCTTTAACTCCAGCTCTAGGGGAATCTAATGACATCTTCTGGTCCCTTCAGGCAACTATATTCATGTGCACATTGCTACACACACACACACACACACACACACACACACACACACACATTAAAAATAAAAACATTTTCATGGAAGAATTAGAGCTGAAAACATGGCTCAGTCAGTAAGCTCCTTTTTTGTGCACCTAAGAGGACCTGAGTTCCAACCCAGGCATACATGCAGAAAACAGATTCGGTGTCACATGCCTGTAATCCCAACTCTGGGGCCCCGGGGATGGAAACAGAAGGATCCCTGGGACTCACTGTCCAGACAGTCTAGCCAGTGCAAACCACCTTAGGCAAAAAAGAAAAGTTTCTTGATTGTTTCTAGGGCAATTTGTAAGGAAGACACCTCCATTTAGAGCCAAAACCCCTCAGGGGTATCCTCTCAGCTTCTCTTCCCACTACGCCCTCACCTCATGATCTGTGTGTGATCTTGGGACAAAAAAAATTACCTGGCCCCATGACCCTCCCACCTCTCTGGGCCTCCCACCTCTCTGGGCCTCGGGAAGGCACTGTGCCCTCATCAAGACAGTCTGATGGCCATGTGCTTCCACCCCCACACTCTCTTTGTTCCCAATTTCTGAGCCGTGACACAGGAGCAGGAAAAAGCCTCGCAGGGGTGGGGCCTTAGTGGGACAGGATCAGGGATCACTAGAAATATAAATGGACTCTGACGTCCTGGCCAGAGACCTCTGCCTTTGCCGATCTGTACCTGCCCAGTAAGATGGTAATGTCTAGAGGCTAAGCGTGGGACGAGCCTCTATCATCTGTGCTCTTCAGGAACGTGGGGATGGAGACTGGCACCAAGGGCCCTTCCACATGCCCACCGAGGGCATGAAAAAGTGAAGCCATTCTACTGGTCAGAATAACTGCCATAGAGAGCTTCCTGTTCCTGCTTGAGGTGGTGCAGATGAGGAGAAGAGGCTAAGAGAGATTTCAGGGGCTCAGGAGTTCAAAGGAAGTATCCTATCTGGGGTATCACAGTCTGTGATGTGGAGGGGGCAGGGTTCTGTGCGTGAGTGGAGATGAGGAATCGTTGGACTGGCTCTTCAGTGTGCAACTATGTTATTCATTTAAAGTGTTTCTAAGAGCCAGATATGGATCTGAGTGGTAGCGAGTACCACACCAAACAGAAAGTCTACAAAGAGCCCACTTGTGACGTGGTGGCAGGAGGGAGGGAAGAGACTCAGACAATAGTTCCAAACATTTAGTATAGAATACAGCAAGAAGTGGGCATGGCAGGGGCAGAGGAAGAGAAGGATGGGCGACAGCTTTAAATATAGGTGTCAAATACGGATGTTAGACCCATTTAGAGGGTTGAACTGAAGCTTGAAGCTGAGCTGGCCCTGGTGACGTCTAGAGAACCAAGCTTCCAGGTAGACAGCAGCATGTCTAGAGTGTTTTGAGGATCGAATAGGGAGGGAGGTGGGAAAGGCTGGAGTGGGGTGCACAAGGAATTTGCAGGGGAAAAAAATCTGTGAGGAACCTGACGGGAGACTCTAAATCATGCATCAGTCGCTCAGTGCATGGCTCCTGTCCATTTTTACCTCCGCGCTTTGGGGATATCGTAGTGCCCTAGTCTAGGCGTGCCCTAATCTCCCTGGGAACCAGAATGTTCCTTGAGGTGCTCTAGCACCGATATGTACTGAGGCAGCTACATCTCCCGGTCTTAGCTCTGCCACACACACACACACACACACACACACACACACACACACACACACACACACACACTCCAGGCTTTCTCAGTAGACTCAGGGTGGGCTCAGCTAGGTCCCACCCTCAGCCCACCTCCCTTCTCGGGGTCACCTGACCATGCCGTCTGTCCCGCCCCCCATCAGACCTTGGCTCTGCCCTGCGCGTGCGCACTGGCTCTGGGTTGCCTAGCGGCGCTCCTGGTGCCACCCAGTGGCGCCCTGGAGGACGAGGTCCACCTGCAGCCGATTCCCGAGCCCAGGGCGGTCAGTTGGTTTTCAAGTTTCGGCCAGATCAACAAGTACTTGGAGAAGCTCTTCAGCAACAGGTGGGGCTGATGGAGGACTGAGGGGAGAGGAGGTTTCTGGCACCCCTGCTTATGTCTCGGTCCCACGATCTCTGCAATGACGTGTCCCCTAGCTCGAAGAAATTAAAAAACCTCAAGAAACCCTCCAATACCACCATATCTATCCCATCAAACACCACAGAACGTCCTCACTTGAATGCCACGAACCCCCTACGAAAAAGCATCAGCAACACAGGAACCCCGCGGACACCTGTCATTAGCATCCTCCCCAGGCTCCAGGTAGGCAAGGCCGGTGCAGCCAGCAGAGGCCTTCACCTATATCCTTGGGCAAGTGGGAAGAAGAGAGAAGGGAAAGCCCTGGCCACTTGAAAGGGGTACACCAGGGCCAGGGGTGTTCCTCTCCAGGCTGGACCTGGACTCCCAGAGTTCTAACCTGGATCTGGCTACCCACAGACTCCTTTAGACTATGAACTGTGCCTCTGTTCCTTCCCTACCCATGCAGCACAAACAATAAACAGCAATAATGGAACTGACAAGATGGCTCAGTGGTAAGGGCACTTGCCACTAAGCCTGCCGGCCAGAGTTCCACCCCCGATCTTATAAGACAGAAGAAAGGACACATGTACCATGACTTGCGTGTGCACACACGTCATGCAAACACACAATGACAATAAAGGAATGGATAAATACATTTTTAACAAGAATCTCTATTGCTTCCGTGACTTCTGTGGGCACTGGCAGGAAGGGCCTGTCCTCCAGTGAGGAGGGGACCCTGTCATTCCTCTTGTAGGGCAAATAGATCTCAGCCTAGGTTTTTCCCTGCATCTCTCTGCAACCTACTCACCCACCTCACCCCTGCATCTACTGCTTCCAAGGTGACCAGCTGTGACTCAGAGAAAGAAGATGAAAGAGTTGGTCCTAGAAACTTCAAAATCGGGGCTTCAGCCAGACCTGCTCCTTGCCCAAGTTTGTGGAAGAGCAGGATGGGCTGGAATCCCAGTCTAGCCTATGGAAGTGGCAGAAAATCAAACAAGGGGAGTAGAGCGGGGGTGGGGTGGGGTCATCCCTCCTACCTCAGGTTCACAGAAGTAGAAAGACCTGGTAGAGTCTGTTCCTGAAGCCAGGCCATCAAGGACACAGCACACACACCTTCCTATCACCCTGCCATCAAACCCAGGTGTGTGTGGAACAGGTTCCTAGTTCCTGCCTCTATGGGTGTTGAGCTTTCCCCATTAGAACCTATCTCAAGCCGGGAGTGCTGGCGCATGCCTTTAATCCCAGCACTTGGGAGGCAGAGGCAGGCGGATCTCTGAGTTTGAGGCTAGCCTGGTCTACAGAGTGAGTTCCAGGACAGCCAAGGCTACACAGAGAAACACTGTCTCAAAAAAACAAAACAAAACAACAACAAAAATAGAACCCATCTCAAGCTAAAGAGATGGCTCAGGGAGGGATTAAGAGCACTGGCTACTCTTCCAGAGAATCCAGAAATTCCAAGCACCTACACAGGGTCTCACAACCATCTGAAACTCTAGTTCCAAGAAATCTGAAACCCTCTTCTGGCTTCTGAAGGTACCAGGCAGACACATCATGCAGGCAAAACACCCATATATATAAAATACAAATAGAAACCATCACCTAAGCTACCAGGGAAGGCTTTGGGACACCAGGCTCCAGTACTGGGATTCAAATCATTCTCCTGCTGAAACCTCTCACATCCCCTAACTATCTGCATACCCCTTGGACTTAAAGAATCAACTTGAGCCAAGTGTTTTCAGTATAGCTGTGTCTTGTATAAGACTTTGGCCTTTTGGGGCAGGTTCTGCCATCTGGTCATTCACACTCAACATATAGGAGCACAACTGCAAAGTCATTGTCATCAAGGCTCAATGCTGAGCGCAGCATTAGCCCTACCAACCCTGCACTCCAGGCCCAGCCTGTGGCAGAGATGGGAGAAGCCATTCAGGGAATGTCTCATATCTTACCTTCCCCAAAGCTCCCAGAAAGGGAAGTTCAGCTCACTCTCTTTTACTTTACACACCACACACACACACACACACACAGGCTATGATTTTAATTTGCTTTATTTAGTTTGCAAGGGAGCAGGTTGTTGTAAGAATGCAGAGAAAAGAGCTGGACCTGTACTGTCCTACAGCCACGGGCTGGAGACGGGAGAGGCTGCATTCCTTTGGGCAGGGCTCCCTGTAAGGAAAGAAGAGAATTGTGAGGAAAGACAGTCCTTGTACCCTGAGACCCTTCCTCCTCCTCCTCCTCTGGATCCCCCCTTTCCACACCTGCCTTCAGCTCCATGGTGCAGAGCAGGGAATCAAGCCAACCGGGGAGCTGGTACAGGGGAGAAGCTGCATTCCAGGAAGTCCACCTGTGTCCTCGTCCTCAGCTCTCTTCCCATACCTGGGAAGGAAGGCAGCTGGGATAAGTATAGTTCTCACTGTCAGTCACCTGCTTTGTAGCTCCCGCTTAGACCCTTTCCTGCCCACGGCTCATGGACCCAAGCCACTCGGTAGAAATAATTTTTTCTCAGAGGAGGCATTGAAGGGACTGAAATAGGGAACTAGAGTTAGGGCTCTCTCTCTCTCTCTCTCTCATTCTCTCTCTCTCTCTCTCTCTCTCTCTCTCTCTCTCTCTCTCATACACATACACCACCCTACCTAGGCCTGGTCAGTGTGTTGATGTATCTGCGGAGCTGAGTTTCATATTGCGCCATCTGCTCAGGTGTTGCATAGTCCCCTGGGTACATTGGCTCCAGGGGGGCTCCCCAGACCCCCTGCAGGGGCTGCAGCAGCAGAGCCACCCAAGTGGATACGAGAAGCAGGGAGAGGCAGCAGTATGCGACGGCCATCTAATGAACAAGGAATCATAGAAGCAGAACACAGCCCATCAGCAGATCTTCCTGTGCCCAAGACCTACCTGCCCAGCCAACCGCCTACCACACATTTCTTCAAGCCAATCCTGGGGACAAGGGCAGACACAGGAGCCACCAGTATCAACCACCTTCCTTCCCTAGAAAACAGGACACCTCCACATACACACCCCTCAAGCCAGCAGCCAGAGTATCCAGGCCTTGGCGACATAGAAAAACAGCAGAACTGGGTATGAGGGCTGGATACACAGGACTTAGGACACTGTTGGCTCTGAGGATGCAGGAATGGCCAGAGGTGGTGGGAAACACAGGGTGGGGAACACAGAATAAACTTGTAAGGCAAAGGGACAGAAGTCTATGACACTGTGGGTCCTGCTTTCCACTGACAGGTTTGTCCAGATGCAGAGAGAGACCCAAGGAGGACCTTAGGCTCCTTGAGGGCTCCAGCCCTACGAAGCACCAATTCCGACCCTCCATCACCAGCCTCAACCCAAGGAATCCCCAGAGGCAGGACAGAATGAGCTCACTTACCCTGTGTCCTGAGCAAGTGAGTGTTGGGCCCAGACACCTACCTCCTGCTGGACTGTTTCCCTGTTCATGTCTGTGACCCTTTATAGTCCTCAGCACCCCCAGAGTCCCCGCCTCCTGTCAGCCTTTCTTGCTGCCAGCCTTTAACCACCACCCCCCTTTTGCTCTCTGCCTGGTATCTGAAACACCACCGGCACTGTGGCCAGAAACAGGAAAGTACCAGGTCAGTGTTCTAGATGTCAGAGGAGCCCAGAAGAAAAAAACTGGATCATGACAAGGTCTCATGGGTGTCCATATTCAGTTTTGGACATCAAAACAGGTTTGATTCATAAATGAGAGAATCCTGACACGGTAACCCCAAAGGTTCTAGTTGCTGGCCTCAGCACGCCCTCCCCAGAGACAACTCCAGTCACCAATGGGCTTTCCTTGGGGTCTGGATAGAAGCTGAAGCTAGGCTTTACCCCTCCCATGAAGGATGGAAGTCGAGCCTTCAATCCATCTAGATCAAGGAAGGGACAGAGAAGGTGGCTCAGATTCTCAAGCCACTTGGAAGGGAGTGGAGAAATCCATTTGACACATGCATGGAATGCCAGCTTAGGTCCTGTGGGCCAGGGTTCAGAGGCCACGGGGTTCATGGGGAAAGGACAGTTCCTGGTAGTGGTTTCCTGTCCCAGAACAGAGCTCTGTCCCAGGGGAGAGCTAAAACCCAGCATCACTTATAAGCTCCAAGTTGCCCCCCCAAAACTCCATGCTGTCGTCCCTCTGAACCCCTAAAAGGGACCCTATTTAGCAGGCAAAAGGTGGGGATGCTTCCGGAGGAGGGAATGCTTGTCCAAGACTCACAATCGGCCTTCACTTCCTCCCCTGAGAGATTCCTCTGGTGCCAGTGCGTGGCAGGAGAAGCCACTTGTCCCTTTCATGTTCAGTGCCCTTTTCCCAGACCGACCTCCACGCTGCTCAAGCCAAGAGCAGTCACTGGCTGTTTATTTTGACCCCTGTGAAGGGAGCAAGGGTCTCTCTCTCTCTTCTGATGTTCTCCTCTCAGGACAGAACAAGAATCATCACCGCGGGCTCTGGGAACGCAGGAAGTGAGAAGGGAGAAGGTGACAGCAGGCATCTTTCATGGTAAGGTTAGAGGTCAGATAGGCCTAGCCCCAATTGCAGTCCCTGTCACTGCCTGCCTGTCCTGGGAGCATGATCCAATTAGAGCTTCTGGGGTTCGATTTCTTACTGTGTAAGGTGGGGCTCATTGCATCCATCTCCAGACTTGGAGAATCAAGGAGCCTTTTCTTCTCTGCTCTCATTTAAGGTAGCAAGAAGAGCACCAGCCGCTCAAAGTAAGTAGAGTTCATTTCTCAACGAACCTGGCCACTTCTCTGGGCTCGGGTTTTCCACTATGCAAAACCAGTGGCTAGATTAGAGCCTCGGCTCTGGCCAGGAGCGGCCATGGCTGCCACCAGGGGGCGCCTGGCTCCGGCACCGGTTTTAAGGATTCGGATTTCCAGGGACTCTGAATCTTGTGTTCTGGTTTTTACTGCAGGTGAAGGACCCTCACCAAACAGACTGTATCCGGGGACTGAGTCTGGTGTGGGAACTATTTACAGTTTGTCACGCAAGTCAACCAGCTTTGCTTGGTCCCAAGAAATCACAGCTGCTCCTCAAATGTCAACCCAATAGATTATCGCAATGACAGATTCCATGGTCTTTGCAAGGGTAGTAGTGACAATCCAGGAGGAAGTAGTGCCTGTGCCTTCTAAATATTATGGTCACATCTGGAACACAGAGATAGCTCCTGCTTGCCTTTGTGGGCTCCTGCAGCAATTGTATAAAACTTCCCAGAAGACACATGTGCTCACCTGCAGACAGACCAAGACACTAGTGACCCCTTACTAGCCACTTGCTCTCTGGACAAGGAAGATGGCTACTGGCCAATGTGATAATGGGGTTAGGAGAACAGCCCAGAAACATGAGGGTGAATGAAGTAGGTGAAGGAACGAAGTGCAGAGACCCCAAATACAACCTACAGGACAGACGTTTGGCTAGCATCCTGTCCTTTGTCATAACCTTTCCTGGCTCTCTTACCTCAGCCCCTGCCACTCTTAGAGCACAGACCAAGAAAGTCATTCTCAGCACACAAATTTTTTTGTTTGGGGTTTTGTTTGATTCTGTTCAGTAGTGTGTGTGGTGTTGGAGGTGGTGAGTGTGTGAGGGGCATGGGGGGTGAATATGTGTAGGTGCGTGTACATATAGGTGTGTGTGAGAGAGGGTTTGTGTATATGTAGGTGTATGCACATGTCCACACCTCAGGTGGTGTTCCTCAAACACCATCCACCTTGTTTTCTGAGTCAGGGTCTCTCACAGGGACCTGGAACTCACACTGAAGCTGAAGGAACCAGCCAGTGAGCTCCAGGGATCCACCCATCTCACTGCTCTTACACTGGGATCATATTTATGTACCACTAGGACTACCTTCCTCCATGAGTGCTGTGGGTTTGGGGTCCTTATGCTGGTGGGAAGTACTTTACCAACTGAATTATCTCTCCAGGCCTCTGTTTTGTATTTTTAAAAAGATTTATTTATTTATTTATTTATTTAATGCATATGAGCACACTGTCATTCTCTTCAGACACACCAGAAGAGGGCATCAGATCCCTTTACTGTGGGGCATTGCTGGACGCGGGTTCTCTCCCTCCTCCCTCTTCCCCTATACCCACGCCCCACACTTTACAGATGGTTGTGAGCCACCATATGGTTGCTCGGAATTGAACTTAGGACCTCTGGAGGAGCAATCAGTGCTCTTAACCGCTGAGCCATCTCTTCAGTGCCCTGCTTTGTAATTTTGGGGGTGCATATCACTATGTAACCGAGGATAGCCTTGAAAGTTGTGCTCCTCCTGCCTCAGACTCCCAAATGTGTCATTGTGCTCAACTTGTACATACGTCTTAGGGACATCAGGAGGGGATGAGGAAGAGGGGGTTCTTCAAAGAACTCAAAGGCAAAGAAGGCTCAGGCAGCCTTTTATTTACTATTTTTGTAAAGATGAGGTCAGTAAAATAGGGAAGAAGCAGGTATAGCCATCCTTCTCCTAGGGCTGTACTTCAGGTCCTTCCTCAAAAGATCCCTCATAGGTATAGCTCTGGGCTGGCAAGGAGCTCAGCAGGACCTGAGTTTAATCCCCAAATCCCACAGCAGAAGGAAAGAATCAACTTCTAAAAGTTGCCCTTTGACTGCCACACTAGTACTATGTTATACATGCACACACACACACACACACACACACACACACACAACCAAATCAATATCATAGTACTATGCTGTATGTGAAATAATTAGTTAATGATCTAACACATAAAGAAGAGCTGTTTGAACCAGGCATGGTGGCACACATCTTTAATCCAGTTCTCAGAAGGTAGAGGAAGGTGGATCTCTGCTGGTTCAAGGCCAGCCTGGTCTACTCAGTGAGCTCCAGGACAGTCAGAGCTATCTAGAGCTCTGTCTCAAAATAAAACTGATATCTAAGGCTTGTTGACTGACAATGCAGGCTTGGTGACTTGGATTTGATCCCTCGGGACCCATGTAAAGGTTGAAGAGGAAAGTGACTACCCAAAGTTGTCCTCTTAACTCCACAGACTGTGACACTAACATCGTATACAATAAAAATCAATATCAATTTTAAGGAGAACTTTTTTGCAAATTTAATCATCGTTACTATCTTTGTTAACTATCATCATATCTAAGTTTCTTCCTGGTCTCTGTATTGAGTAAGTTGATCAGCCCCAGATCACACACCTGCTCAAAATGCCCCAGAGTAAACCAGAAGTGAGGTCACCTCACAAAGACTTAACTAGACAGGACTCTTTACACAAACTGTCTCTCCAGGTCTCTCCTCCATTAGCTTAAAACTGGCCCCAGCTTCCCCAGACAGACCAGAAGACAGAGGACCACAGACACCAGCATCCAGACACGCAGTCCTCACTATCCAATCATACAAGCAGTCACTGCAAGCTTGGAGCAGTAGAGGAACATGGGACCAGAAAGGGGGATCTCGAGTAACGGGGATGCTGCAAGGAAAGATAGCAGAGACTAACCCCACCAAAGGGGAACCAGGAATGGCTTCTAGAAGGTGACCATAATGCAAGAGGGACTTTCCAGGCAGGAGAGAAAGAAAGCAATGCAAGCAAGCCCAGAACCCATGCAGTCTATGACATATGCTGGGCCCTGGGGTTGCTTCTTCATCCTTTCCCTGCGAAGGTGAAGGGCAACCCCAGAAGGTAGATGTGGGGGTCTCATGGTCCCCTCTACAGAAAGCGTTATACCAGAGGCCACTCTCTTTCCAGGGCCAGCAGGCTGTAAGGAGCCCTGCATGTCTCTCCCTTCCACACACTGATATCACCCCAGTCTTCCTGGATGACACCATTTCTGTGGATCTGTAGCCTTGGCTTCAACACGGTACCTCCTCCCCCATCCCCCCTCGCCCCCCCCCCCCCGCAGGTCCTGCTCAACAAAGGATGGGGAACATATGCCCCTCCTCCAGCACCACCCCCTCCAAGACCTAGGAAAACATGACACAGAGTGATGGACACATTTCATAGTGAGCAGGGAAGTAGCCAGAGAGAGCCCTGGGTGGCCAGAGAGGGCAGGAAATTCTAATTAATGGGCTTCCTGCAGTAAGAGATATCCAGGGACTCAGGTTAGCCTACAGTTTAAACACCCACAAACGCTTTAGACCTCGGAGTTTAATGGGGACAGTGAGGAATTGGGGGGTGTCCACCACCTTTCCACCAGAAAGGCACGGTTAGTCATAGCTATCCATCTTGCATTCAGCAATATAGGGAATTCCCACTGTTGCTGAAAGAATGGAGAGCTCTACACTCCCGCTGCTTCTCCTGCTCAAGATTCGCGGGAAGTGACTTCTGCACCCATTCCATATCGCCTCTCCAAGGTCTCTTCCTTCAGGGTCTCATCCTAGAGGCCATCTTCTGGCTCTCCAAGGCTGCTCAGGGCAACTCCCCAGGGAGTGGTGTCTAGCCTTCTCCCAGGCACTCTCCTGGACCTTAAACTCTCCATCCGCACCCTTTTGCCTCCTTCCGTTCAGAATCCACTGCACCCACTCTCCTAGGCTCCCTTCTCCGCAGAGTGCCTTCCCAGGTCCTTTGGGAGCCCCTGGCTGAGATGAGGTGTCTATGCCAAACTCCCCCACCTTGTCCTCAGAGTCATTTTCTTAGCCACCTGTCTTTCCTGGGGCTCAAGATACCTTACACACCACTTATGCCATCTCCACAAAAGTGAAAGGGATAAAAAAAACAAAACAAAACACGGGTATTTTGTGCGAAATTTGCTTTTTATTTAGGGACAGGGAAATGAACACACACAGCCTTCCAGCCTGGGTGTCCGAGACACTGAGATATGAAGTGCCCTCTTCTTAAACCAAGCATGCAAGTGAAGTCGGTGTAGTTAGCACATCTCGCAGGAGGCCTTGGGGGGGTCTTCACCACTGGTCCAAACCTTCTGGCCTGCAGGAGGAAAAGAAAATGAATTGAATGGAGAGGCAGGGCTGTAAGCGATGGGGCCAGGCCACACTCCAGGGCATGCGTTGGGGAGGGTGTTTTCTACCGAGACCTGAAGGGGAGGTTCTCACTGTCGCTGTCGTCTGTGAAGAGCAGTTTGGAGAACAGAGCTGCGGGGACATCTCTTTTTCCATACCTGGGGGCGGGACCACAAAGGGGGCGTGGTCAGGCCTCCAGGTGGAGCTGGGGAGAGGAAGCAACCCCGGAGGCTGGGGTCCACCGGGCCTGCCCTCTGCCTGAGGNTACCGAGACCTGAAGGGGAGGTTCTCACTGTCGCTGTCGTCTGTGAAGAGCAGTTTGGAGAACAGAGCTGCGGGGACATCTCTTTTTCCATACCTGGGGGCGGGACCACAAAGGGGGCGTGGTCAGGCCTCCAGGTGGAGCTGGGGAGAGGAAGCAACCCCGGAGGCTGGGGTCCACCGGGCCTGCCCTCTGCCTGAGGTGCTCACCGCTGCCTGGTGACCAGGTTAAGGTAGTGGCGCAGGGAGGCGTAGTAGCGGCTCAACTCCTCCGGGGAGGCGTCTTCGCCCGGAGCCTCTGGTTTGGCGGGGTAGGCGTCCACCAGCGCTCCCAGACAGGCGAGCAGGATTAGCAGCATTGCGACCATGACGGGCCAAGGCCTGCGCACTGCCACCATCTAGGAGGAAAGCATTGGTAGGTGGGCCATCCTGAGCCTCGATCCTCCACGGCAGGAGGCTGGCGGCTGCCCTCGAGCCCACGTCTCAGTGATCTGTTTGTCCCAACCACAGAATTCACCTAGTCTTCTCCCGCCATACACCATCTCTAGACTCAGTTTCCCCATCTGTCAGACAGCCATAAGTCCTGCCTGTCTCTCCACACCCGCTGATAGGCAAAGAGGTAGACAACGGAAGAAAGCTGCGATGACACCCGAGTTCCCCACCGGCTTCTCCATCTCACCTCAGATAGACCCTCTCCACCCAGCTCGCAACCACCCAGTCCCAGTTTCCAGCGACCCGACCTCGGTTTCCCCACAAAATATCACGCTACCAAACCATTCCTGACCCCAGTCACTCACAGCAGCTACAGCTCCCGAAGCGAGAAGAGCAGGAGGAGATAGAAGGTGAGAGAAGCTCGAAGGCTGGACAGTTACTGATCCCCGTGGCCTCTGCTCAGAGCTTCCCTGCGGGGCTTATATCCCACTTGGAAAGGGAGGGGGTAGACCGGGGGGAGGGGAGCTAGCAGGGGAGGGCTTGTCTCCTCCCTCCCTCCACCCCTGCCAATCGCTGACTTTACACCGAGCCAGTACGTGCTGTCTCTCCACCTCATCAGGAGCTGAGGGGGCAGTCCCATCTTCGGACTCGGGGTCCTTCTAGAAAGGGTGCCTTGCTTGAATCCGGTGTTCACCCTAAGGCTGCCACAAGGAACTGAATCTAGAGTTTGGATCTGGACTAACGGGGCAAAACCGGGAATGAGATCCCATCTTCCTTAGCCTGTTCATTGGATGGGATGGAGATGGAAAATGCTGTTCCTCCAGCCTGTGCGACCTGGGATCGCTCCTTTCCGGAAGCAGCCCTGTGTGCTTCTGTTTGGAGAAGGTCCCAGGGCTGATTAGACCTGTGGGGGAAGACTTGTTCTGCTGAAAGCAGAGATAGGTTCATGTGTCCTCGCCTCCCAACCTGGTTATGACGTTGTGAGGATGAGGCCTCACTGGACAGACATTCTGTTGCGTCCTCTCTCCGTTGAAAGAGAGACAGGGAAGTAAAAACTGAGTTCACTTCCCAGAAGCGGCTTTATCAGCCGCTTGCATAGTTCAGCTTAGAACAGACAGACTCAGGACTGGCCAGAGTGCCCAGTGTAACCCCTGACAGAGTGCCCTCCCAAGTCAGAACCTCTTCTCTGACCGGAAGTCCTGCAGGACATAGCTGTCTTTTGCAGCTAATGCCAAGGTGACACAGGGCATGGCACTGTCTAAGCCCACTACAGCCGTCTCTGGACTCTGGGGCCCACGAGGGAAGGCCTGTAGAAGAGGGACAACCATAAATGATTATTAAGCATGGATTTTTGTGCCGTGTAACACATCAATTCCTGCACAATATCCAGAGTGTCCCCTCAGTGAGAAAACGGAAGTTCTGAGGGGCCATCCGTGGCTCAAACGGGACAAGGGCAGACAAACCGGGAGAACAGCCTTCTTGGTGCTGACAGTGGACAGGCGCGGCACCCCGAAGCTCAGGAGTTACACTCGGGAGCGGGAGTGGATGCTGTCTGGAGCCACGGCCTACTCTGATTGGCTGAGAGAGGGAAGGACCCCAGACCACCGGCCCCATGGGAGAAGAGCCCCATCAGACCCACCTGCTTAACCAAGAAGAGAGGGACATGGGGAGTGCAACCCTTTCTGGGTCCTTCTCCCAGCCTGCCCGAGTCCCCACCACTTCTAGCCCATGGAAACAGGGAGAACCATCTTGCCCAGGCCCCTAGTTCTGAGCCAGCCCTTCCACTTCCCAGGACAGATGGCTGTGGATGCTATTTTTAGAACTCACCTGAGATGGCACATCCAGGGCTTCTTCAATCACCTTTTTTAATGGCCTCAGTCACCTGCACTCTCGGGAAATGGATCCTTATCAGCCATCCAGGTCCCACAGGGGTTGGGGGGGGGTGCTGTAACAGAAGAAGAACGGGAGTATCCTGCTGAGCACAGACGTGGAAAAGATCAGGATGAGAGGACATGTAGCCCAGCCTTGGAGGAAAGAGAGACGCAGTTCTCCTTAGGGAACCTGTATCTGGGGGTCAAGGCACAGCCTTGTCCTCCGAGGACCCTCATCTCAGGAAAGCCACATACATCCTTGGGGACTCCCAGTCTTAAAAGACCCCAGAACAGTTACAGAGAGGACAGCCAGTGTTCTGTTTGGAGAGAAGATAACAGAAGTCCAAGAATTATAATCCTTCAGGGAAAACCAAATGTAGTGGGATGACATGTCAGGTGCTTGCTCTGGAGAGGATAACCTGGGTGCTGGCTAGGGCAGGTATGATCACAGAGGCTGGAGTCTACATAGACAAGGACACTATAGGCTACAGGGGACAGGAGATGGGAATGGACATTTGGTCCCTGAAGGGTCAGCTATGGTGGTGAGGAGGTTGCAGGTGCACCAACCCCACAGAGACAAAGGAGCCTGTAAGAGGAACACAGAGGATCCGCCATGCCTGAATGCACCTACCCCCTACCCACCCCACCCTCCAGCCTTAGGGAATGAAATGTTTAAGGAAAAAAGAAGAGGAGAAAGGGTGGAGAAGCCAGGGGATATAAGGAAAGGCCCAGATGCCTAAATTCAATGTATGAAAGCAAGCTGAGCCCAAGGGGGTCACTCAGTGTGGACCAGAAACCAGCCTCCCCATCCTCACAAGGCCCCTCTGTGCCTCTTGGCATTCCCTCCATGACCCAATTACAGGACAAGCTTTCTATTCATTAATCACCACCCCCTCATCAAAGACTTAATTAACTGTTGATTAGTGGGGAGGATGTCTCGGCCCTCGATCAATAGACTTGGCTGGCCCCACTGAGTGCCCCCCATCATCATCGACCCGTGACTCAGCCTCCATGAGACAAGTCTGCAAACTGGGCGACGACACCTGTGAGGGGAAACTTCCCAAACAATTGTTACTGTGCACTCGAGACCAGGACCAGCCTCCAACCTCTCCTTGAAGGATACAGAGACAGAATTGCTGGGATTCTGTTGCTCTTCTTCCTCCGAGGACATAATAAGAACCAACCCAGGTCAGGGAGGTTAGAGACCTGGACCTCGGAAAACCACTCACTCGTCTTGTCTAGTAATATCAAGTCCACTCATCCTAAGCGACTTAGCCTTCTGTAACATACCAGTGGTCACCCCAACCCAGTATCGACATCAGGAACCTCTGATACACAGGACATTGCCAATGGCTCCTCCCCAAGCAAAGTCACAGGCAGGAAAGAGTCATTCCTTACAGACATGGGT
The DNA here is from genome assembly GCA_902729485.2 of Mus minutoides. NCBI lineage: Eukaryota > Metazoa > Chordata > Mammalia > Rodentia > Muridae > Mus > Mus minutoides. Next base: position 1,246,588 of record LR749871.1, on the reverse strand, counting down.
GCACGACCTGTAATCCCAGCACTAGAGGGATCTCAAGTTCCAGGCCAGCCTGGGCTATGTAATGTCACCTTGTTCAGAACAAAATAACAAGAGGGGGTGGTGATGTATCTTGGGTCTATTTCTTACTTAGCATGCACAGATCTCTGAGATTGACTCCCTGCATTAGCAGGGATCTCCACCACACATCTAGAACCCCAGTACTCCAGATGTAGAAGCAAGATCAGAAGTTTAGCGTGTATGTTTGGCTATATTAAGAGCTTGAGGCTATCCCAGAATATCTTAATTATGGTCACTATTGCATGATGAAACACCGTAACCGCCAGGCGGTGGTGGTACATGCCTTTAATACCAGCACTTGGGAGGCAGAGGCAGGAGGATTTCTGAGTTCGAGGCCAGCCTGGTCTACAGAGTGAGTTCCAGGACAGCCAGGGCTATACAGAGAAACCCTGTCTCGGGGCGGGGGGTGGGGGTGGGGAGAAACACCGTAACCAAAGCAAGTTGGGGTGGCAGGCTTTATTTGGCTGACACTTCCACATCACAGTTTATCTTCGAAGAACATGAGGACAGAAAATGAATCAGGGCAAGAACCTGGTGGCAGGTGACTGATGCAGAGGCCATGGAGGGGTGCTGCTTACTGGCTTGCTCCTCATGGCTGACTCCTCCTGCTTTATTGTAAAACCCAGCTCTGGGATAGCACCACCCAAGATGGGTTGGGTCCTCCTCTGTCAATCACTAATGAAGAAAATGGGCTACAGATGTATCTTATGGAGGCATTTTCTCAATTGAGCTTCTCTCCTTTCAGATGACTCTAGCTTGAATAATGATGACATAAAACTAGCCAGGACAGAGACCCTGTCTAGGAAGGATGAAAGGCCAGAGGTGGGGGAAGAAAAGAAAAGGAAATCTGGTAAAATAGCTCAACAGGTAAAGTTACTTGCCACCAACCCTGATGACCAAAATTGAACCCAAGCAGACTTAGTCAAGGCTTGATCTGGTTGATCATAGTCTCAATTCCAATTCTTCAAAACGTCCAAAGACACCCCTATCACCTGAGGAGACAGGCTGGTTCTCAGGAGATGGTGAGTCATGCTCCAGGGTACAAGCCCCACCCTTGTGGATGGTTGCCCTCATCAGGGAATGAGCCAGCAAGGCTCTGTTGTTCCTGGAACCCAAGTTAATGGCAGGTTTGAAAGCTCTGGTTATCTCTGTGTCTTCCGTTTAAGGGGATGAGATAAATCTACAGACAGTCCTTGACGCTTAACGTGTCTATGCAGAGTTGGGCAGGAATCTCCCCCAAAGTAAGAGATACTGAATGAAAACAGAGATACCAGAGAGGGATAGGCAGTTTTTAAGGAGATGGTTTCTAAGTACCTTTTAGAACAGGACTTTAACAAATCTAAAAACTTAACCCATTCAAATTAGTTGCTAAAGAAAAGCAGGCATGAGGGTGTGTGAGACGGCTCATCTGGTAAAGGCCCTGGCCGTGCAGGCCTGAGTTCTATCCCTGGAACCAGCATAAAGGTAGAAGAAGTGAGTCAACTCCACAAAGCTGTCCTCTGACCACACATGCACTGGGGCACATGTATATACACACACACACACACACACACACACACACACACACTACATCATACAAGTTAAAAAAGAAAATAGAAAAACAGAAATCTTTCCAGCACAGACAACACATTTGGCCTGTCTGTGGTGGGTGTTTGTTTGCTTGCTTGCTTTGTTTTGTTTTTAGACTAGGTTTTATTTTGTAGTCTTGGATGACCCAGACCTCACAATGTAGATCAGGCTGGACTTGAAATCATACAAATCCACCTGTCTCTGCCTCCCAAGTACTGGAATGAAAAGTGTGTGCCACCACACTCAGCAAACATCTTATTTAAAGAAGCAGGATTTAATTCAATTTCTGAATCTTTTTTTTTTAAGATTTACTTATTTATTTTATGTATATGAGTACACCATTACTCTCTTCAGACACACCAGAAGAGGGCATCAGATCCCATTACAGATGGTTGTGAGCAACCCTGTGGTTGCTGGGAATTGAACTCAGGACCTCTGGAAGAGCAGTCTGTGTTCTTAACCACTGATCCATCTCTCCAACCCTTCTGATTTTTCTATAAAAACCCTGTGTGGTAAACACAGCTGGAACCTGGGCTCTCTGCATGAAGACTCTCTGTGGGTTTTTACAAGATGGCTGGATTTCTGCTAGAGAGACTTAGTAAAACATGCTCTTTTCCCAGAGATCCCAGGTCAGGTGGCTGTGTGTAGCTCTTAGAGATAGAGAAAAGGTAGCCTGTCAACATTGTCCAGAGTGACAGTGTAGTCCCTGAATGATGTGTAGCAGACATCAATGCCAGCCAGGCACCCCTCAGGAGCAGCAGCAGCAGCTTCTTGGGCATGGCAGCTGAGACAGTGCCTGTGTCTCTGGGGCCAAAGATAAATCCCACCAGAACGGAGCCACAGCAGCCTGACACCTGCATGGTCAGTGCAGGACTTATCCACCCTGTTCCCTGGCAGCCTCTCTGCACTGAGACAATGAAAAGATGGACAGAGATGTGGCACCTCGGATGGCAGAGGCTACCCTTCTCGGAACACTTAACATCCACCCCAATGTGACCATTGCAGTCCGATGATGACAAAAGCCTTGAACCTGGTGCGCTGATGAGCCTGAGTCTGCCTCCGCACTGCCATGGTAACAGAGCCTCATCCCTAAGGGGTGCGGCTAGGAGAAGACAATGGCTCCTTGATGGATGGGGAGAACAAACAGATCTCCGCCAGGGGTTTGATCTTTACGTCCTTAACCAGGTGGCCCAACTTGATGAAGATGCATTCCTTGTCTTCAGTTTGCCTTATGGTTTGTTGTTGTTGTTTTCTTTTTTGTTTTGTTTTGTTTTTTGTTTTTCGAGACAGGGTTTCTCAGTATAGCCCTGGCTGTCCTGGAACTCACTTTGTAGACCAGTCTGGCCTCGAACTCAGAAATCCACCTGCCTCTGCCTCCCGAGTGCTGGGATTAAAGGCGTGTGCCACCACGCCCAGCCTGTTGTTGTTTTCAAGACACGGTTTCTCTGTGTAGCCCTGGCTGTCCTGGATCTAGTTCTATAGACCAGGCCATCCTTGAGCCAACAGAGATACGCCCACCGCTGCCTCCTGAGTGCTGTGGTTAAAGGCATATGCCCAGCCCTTGTCTTCACTTTTACCTTCACCAGCCTGGTAGTCTCAGCTCCAGATGCTCCTGAAGCCCCTATGAGGTCACCTGTGAGCACCTCCCAATCCTGCTTCTCACGTTCTGTCCACTAGGTCGTCCTGGACATGGGTGCTACCCTGCATTTGGTGTTTTGCTGTGAAAGAGGCAATATTTTTTAAGATTTAGAAGGGGGCACATGCCCCAGCACAGGTGTGGAGGTCAGAGGAGCTGCTTAGCTCCATCCACCTTGCTTTGAGGCAGCACCTCTCTTGTTGCTACAGCATGTGTGCGTTCTCCTGTCTGAATTGCTACTAACTACAGATGTGTGCCTCTGGATGTTAGTGAACATTCTCTGAATTGAACTCGGGTTGCCAGGCTTTCGTGCCGAACCCTCTCCTTGACTGAGATACGTCTTAATGCTAAGTTCGTATGCATCTCCAATGGGATGAACCTTTCCTATGTTGTAAAGCCACATCCTTAGCTGTAAGAAAGATTCAATTAGGAAGAATTATTCCCGCTAAATAACTATTTACTAAGCACATTACTAGACTTCATAGTGATTACGTAATTGCTACTGAGCAAATCACTAAATTAATAGAGGAATTCATCTTCCTGGACAAACACTGAAATCTATTTATGAAATGTGGCAACACTGCACAGGGTGGCCGTTGTGCCTACGACCACCTGTCTTCTGAACCGAAGGCTAAATGGCCAGATGGCGCCACAAAAATAAAATCAGTGGTCAAAGCTGACGGAAGCAGTCAGCTTTCTTAGCAAGAGTACTCCCGATAGTTCTCCTAAATCTGGAAGTTACTCATTCTGCAAAACAACAATTAGTTCCTTATCAGATAGTTAATGCACATTTTATAAAGATGGACGTGAACTGTTTTAGTTATCTCTGCTAGAGGATTTTTAAAAAAACATCACAGCTGAAAATTCACGATTGATCACACTCTTTCCACGGTGAATTCGCAGCAGGCAAGAAACTCATCTGACGTGGGAATTTCTAGAAACTCGCTATGTATTATGTTTTGATGGGGCACATAGGTGAGAGGATGTTTTGCTGAAGCAGACACAGGTGAGAGAATGTTATGCTGAAGCAGAAACGTAAGAGGACGCGTGATGTTTAGAAAGAATATAAACATGGCCACACAGACAGCGGGAGGAGGCTCTGGCATTGATTCGCCTTGCCTATCGCATCGCTGATCTTCGCTTGCTGTGACTTTGTAGAGAATGACTCACCAAAGAACTTCTCTTGCTGCTTCTGTGGACTCAAACAGACCGACAGAGCCTTGCGATTTCTTGGGGACTGAACTGCCACTGGTGATTCATGAGAGGTGATTGCTGAGCGACCTGGATTGCTCAATAGCCCCCAAAGAACTATTTCTAAACAGGTCCACAACCCCCACTTCCTAGTAACCTTGCTTTCCCCCTACCTCTGGTGGGTGGTGGTCTGGAAGGGAGGTTGAAGCATTTAAGAACCCTTATTAAAGTAGCTTTTGAAAAATCAAAGCCAATACTCATTCATTCATCAAATCAAAAACAAATATATCTACTCCTATTTTATCTCTTCCAAAAGTGGGCCTGGCTGGATGGACCAGTGGTGAAGAGTACTTGCTGCTTCTGCAGAAGACTTGGGTTGGAGTCCCAGCATGGTGGCTCACAACCATCCATACTCCAGGTCCAGGGGGATCCCATGCCCGACCTCTGTGGTCAGTGGCAAGTATGTGGTGTGCATGTATACATACATACATACATGCACACATACACACACACACATACATGTGTGCATGCAGACAAAACACCCATATACATTTTTTAAATCTCATAAAATGAATAAATAAATCCTCTAAAAGAAACTCCATTTTAGGGGGACACGTCTAGATTTAGCCAAAAAAAAAAAAAATAGAACTTCTCCCTACTAGTAAAAGGAAGAATATTAGCTTGTTTCCACCGATTGACTTACTGGGTTGTTATTGATATTAGAAAAGATGACGTACAACAAACCCTGGACACAGCTGTGCATCCGCTCAAGCTGCTCATCTCTCCTGTCACAGCATCATCTGTCCTGATGACTGCCTGCCCTACAGAATGGGACCTAGCCACGCCTGCCAAGCTCACAGAGTCCTACTTACCAGAGAAACCTGATGAAGTCACATTCCAGACGGTATAACCTACAGTCAACACTTGCCACACTCAGACTTCCACAGACCCTGGAACATCCGCTGAACTGACCTCGTCCCTTCCTTCCTTCCTTCCTTCCTTCCTTCCTTCCTTCCTTCCTTCCTTCCTTCCTCTCTCCCTTTTTTCTGTCTCTCTCTTCCTCTCTCTTTCTTTCTTTCTTTCTTTCTTTCTTTCTTTCTTTCTTTCTCTCTTTCTGACAGGGTTTCACTATGTAGATCAGGCTAGCCTCCGATCCACAGAAAGCAACAGCCTCTATCCCAAGATTGATGAGATTAAAGGCATGCACCACCAAGCTCAGCTTCAGTTGACTCATATTAGGGATACCCAAACATTTTGAGCTATCCATTTTTCTCTAAATTATACAAAACCAACCAGCTGCCAATGACAACAGAGCTCCTGGTGTTTCCATTAAAAAATCATCGTAATAAAATGCTGGAGCTAAGATGAGGGCACTGTGGGTGGAAATGTGAGACTAGGAACTCCAAAACACACTGAATTTGCTGAAAAGAAGGGAGACATTACTTAGAAAAGGATCCGTGCTGTTGTTTTAAAGAATACAGAAGGCTGAGAAAATGGTTCGGCAGGTAAAGGTGCCTGTGGCCAAGCCTGGTGGCCTGAGTTTGATCTTCCAGACTCCCAGGGTAGAAGGAGAAAACCAACTCCCACAAGTTGTCCTCTGACCTTCACATGCACAATGTGACACAAGTACACATGCACACACTCACACACGCACACATGCACACTTGCACACATGCACACATGCACACTCACACATGCACACATACACTCACATGCACATACATACTCACACATGCACACACTCACACATGCACATACTCACACACATGCACACTCACACATACACTCACACACTCACACATGCACACATGCATGTGCACGCACACAAACAAATCATTTTTGAAAACAAGATCACAGGGCATAACGCATCCCTGACCTCCACAGGCACAAGCTGCTCAGCCAACAGAGGTGGCTGTGAGTGACGTTCTAAGAAAAACAGAAGCCACGCCTATGTTGAAGAGTCTAAGAGGCCGATTGACTGATTATGGGAACTGGAGTTCCCAGGAAAAAGCCACACCTCAGCTAAGGGTTGCACAGGGCTGGAGGGTTGATAGGTAGCTGTGGATGGTTTTGGAGACTGCCTTGATGCAGGACTTTCCTTTGTTCACTAGCTACAAAAAAATCTCCTAAAGCCACGTCCACCTCAGGACATGTCATTTGGGGCAACCTAACTCTACACATGTTCCTGGGCCACAGGCACTCGTGCTTCACAGGAGTAAATCATCTCTTTCTGCCTGCGAGGTGATAATAAGAGCTTCCAGCTACAGAGCTAGAATGTTGAAGATTCCACAGTCAAAATGAGCTTGGTCTAATTTCACTCCCCTGGGGTGCCCACCCCTGTACCTGACCTAACCCTCTTAAACATCAGGTAAAACCCTGGGGTGTGTTCTGTTTATTTATTTATGAACAGAGCCTCACTATGTTGGCTTGACTGGCTAGAACCTCATCGTGCAGAGCAGGCTGTCTCAGGCTCACTGAGATCTGTCTGTCTCTGCCTAGCCCAGGGATGGAAGGCATGTGCCACCATGCCAGAGGGCAGATGCTGTCTTATTTGTTTCGTTGTTTTGTTTGCACAGTGCAGGGCCATGGCCAAGGCCCAAGACCTGAGAAATGCTAGACAAATGTTTGACTGCTGAGCCAAACACCAGCACCAAAAGATGTCATCTTTTTATAAAGCAGTAGAAAAGGAGAAGAGGAGACTGGAGATATGGCTCATCTGTTAATCGCTTCTGCTGCTCTTGCAGAGGACCCAGGTTCAGTTCTCAGCACCCACATGGCTTCTCACGACCACTTGTAGCTCCAGCTCCAGGGGATCTGACACTCTCTTCTGGCCTCCTCGGTCACTACAGGTATGTGGTGTGTATTCACACACACACACACACACACACACACACACACACACACACACACATGAATAAATAAAATAGAGATATGCCATTAAAATGGGGGGTTGGAGAGGTGCTCAGTGATTCAGAACACTTGTCATTTCCAGCAACCACAAGGTAGCTGACCACAACTTGGAACTTCAGTTCCACGGGATCCAACTCCCTCCTTTGACCTCTGGAGGCATCAGTCATGTGCACGGTACCCATTCATCTTTTTTTTGTTGTTGTTGTTTTTCGAGACAGGGTTTCTCTGTGTGGTCCTGGCTGTCCTGGAACTCACTTTGTAGACCAGGCTGGCCTCGAACTCATATATCCACCTGCCTCTGCCTCCCGAGTGCCGGGATTAAAGGCGTGTGCCACCACACCCGGCTTACAGTACCCATTCATGCATACATACATACACACGTACATGCCATCAAAACACTCATACACACAAAAGTGAAGTTTAAAAATAATTTTAAAGTAAGAGATTAGGCCTAGTAGTACATGCCTGTGATCCCTGGCACTTGGGAGGCAGAGGCAGGAGGATTGCTGACAGTCAAGCCCAACCTGGTCTACATAGTGATATCCAGGCTATCAAGGGCTTCATAAGGCTTCCTAACACGATGAGGACTCACACCTAGGAGGACACTGCAATGATGACCACTAACACAGCTACTCTTACTATTACTAACAGTAATACTCTTGCCAATGATGGTGTGAGGCGGGGGCGGGGTGGGGGCGGGGCTGCAAAGAGGATGGCTATTCAAGAAAAATAATTATGCACCTTCTAAAATGAAACATAATCTTATAAAAACAAATGCATGCATGTATGGCCCAGAAATCCAGGGTTATTTGTCTTTGGGAAGTGCATGCACATGCTCACACAAAAACCCAAGCATGGCTGCTTGCAGCAGCTCTGACTGCCAATGCCTTCCAAGGGGGACTGAATAACGTGTGACACCAACAGGGCTATCCACCTTTGGTCATAATAAGGAATGAACTATTGATACTCAGAACAAATTGGGTTACTCTCTGAGGCTGACTAGGCTGCATGAACAAAGCCTGTCTCTGAAGTATGCTTCCTGTGTGTCATCCCCCTTATGTGACATTTGCCAAAAGTTAAAACTACAGGAAGAGAGAACAGATTTGTGCTTACCAAAAGAATGGGAAGATGGTGCTATTGTTTTGTGTCATGAAGATAGTTCAGTCTGTATAAGAATCCTTGTCTGGGGCTAGAGAGAGAGCTCATCTGTTAAGAGCAATGGCTGCTCTTCCAAAGGACCCAGATTTGATTCCCAGCACCCACATGGTGGCTCACACCATCTATAACTCCAGTTCTAGGGCATCTGACACCCTCTTCTGGCATCCACAGGCACTGCACACACGTGGTGCACAGACATACATAGTCTCAAAAAATAAATAAATAAAATAAAATGTAAAATGTAAGGGCTGGAGAGATGGCTCAGAAGTTGAGAGCACTGCTCTTTCAGAGGTCCTGAGTTCAATTCCCAGCAACCACATGGTGGCTCACAACCATCTAATATGGTATCTGATGCTCTCTTCTGATATGCAGGCAGAACTTTTTTTTTTTTTTTTTTTGGTTTTTGAGACAGGGTTTCTCTGTATAGCCCTGGCTGCTGTCCTGGAACTCACTTTGTAGACCAGGCTGGCCTCGAACTCAGAAATCCACCTGCCTCTGCCTCCCAAGTGCTGGGATTAAAGGCATGCGCCACCATGCCCAGCACCAGAACTTTTTTTTTAATCTAAATAAATAGCTGGGACGTAGTGGTGCATGCCTTTAATTGCAGCACTCAGTTGACAGAGGCAGGCAGATCTCTGAGTTCGAGGCCAGCCTGGTCTACAGAATGAGTTCCAGGACGACCAGAGTTACACAGAGAAACCCTGTCTCGAAAAATCAAAATCAAAACAAAACAAAACAACACAAAAATTTAGATAAAGTTATTTCAAAAGTGTTCAGAATGGTATCTGAAAGCCAGTAATCTCTCAAAAAGTGCCTTTTTAGCCAAGGAATAATTCTTAGTTTCCTAGCTATAGTCCTCTAATGGTAAAGAAAATACCCAGGCATCCTGGGAGCTGCTTAAAATTTTGGCCTTCACTGGGGTCTGAGCCCTCCACGGGGTCACAACCTAGGTGATGCGTCTGTGCAAGCTGAGGGGTAGCAAGGTCAAATCATGGTGGGCAACCCTTACTCATCGTCCCCAGTGCAGAGGTGGGTGAGAGAGACAGACTGAAGGATATGGGTGGGTGGGAGGGACAGACAGATCTCACAAGGCTAGGATGAGCTCGAGTGCAAATGCAGGGTGGTTAGGCAGAACCAGGGGGCCAGGAAAAACTTACCGAATGTTCAGAGCCTATCTCAGCTTGGAATCTGGCGTCAGGGCTAGATCAAACCTGCTCCAGGGGGAGCAAGATGGCTCAGTGGTTAAGGAGTTTGTTCAAGAGGCTGATGCGTTGAGACCTAGAACCCACAAGGGGGAAGGAGGGAACCAGTGTGACAAAACTGTCCTCTAACCTCTACGTGGATGGCATGGTGGTTCTACACACATCACACAAACACCACACACACTAATGATGATGAGGTGATGATGATGATAATGGTGGTGGTGGTGGTGACTACGACTACTTGAAACCTTGCCTTTCTCCCTCACCAGGTCTCTGTGGCCTGAGCCTGGTGGCATCTTCAGCCTACATTTTGCTCTCTGTGATGGACAGCTAAAGTGGTTAAATAGTTCTGAGTGACTATTTAATCATGCGTAATGCCTGTCAGGGTGTCTCCCTGTTCCAGCCCATCCTAAGTGCCCTGAACTTTACACACCATTGTTTACAGTGCAGAGATAGGCAGGATGTCTCTAAATGTGAACAGTAAGTTTCTTTTGTTGTCTTTAAAGGTTCTGAGAATAGAAGCTAGGCCTAAGTTCTTCAATCCAGAAGCCAGAGCCCTACCATGGATGGCCTTTGTTAGCTAATTTTTCAGTTTTATTTTGTGGGGAGTTTAATAGACTATTTGACAGTTGCTGAGATGTAGGTGAGTGGCTTTTCTTTCTTTCATTTGTTTTTTTGTTTTTTTTGGGGGGGTTGGGTTTTTTTTTTGTTTTTTTGGGGTTTTTTTGTTTTGTTTTGTTTTTTTGGTTTTCCGAGACAGGGTTTCTCTTTGTAGCCCTGGCTGTCCTAGAACTCACTTTGTAGACCAAGCTGGCCTCGAACTCAGAAATCCACCCGCCTCTGCCTCCCAAGTGCTGGGATTAAAGGCGTGCGCCACCACGCCCGGCTCATCTGTAGTTTTTATTTTCTTTCTTTGATCTGTAGTTTTTATTTTTCTACAGAAGATACAGATTACTTTGGTAATTAAAAATAAATGGAAGCCAGGCATGGTGGTGCACACCTTAAATCCCAGCACTCAAGAAGCAGGGGCAGGCAGATCTCTATGAGTTCAAGGTAAGCCTGGTCTATACAAGGAGGTCCAGGCCAGCCCAGGCTACATAGCAATACTTTGTCTCAAAAATAAATAAATAGGGCTGGAGAAATGGCTAAGTGGTTACAAGCACTGACTGCTCTTCCAAAGGTCCTGAGTTCAAATCCCAGGCACCACATGGTGGCTCACAACCATCCGTAATGAGAGCTGATGCCCTCTTCTGGGGTGTCTGAAGACAGCTACAGTGTACTTACATAGAATAGAATAGAATAGAATAGAATAGAATAGAATAGAATAGAATAGAATGATAGATAGATAGATAGATAGATAGATAGATAGATAGATAGATAGATAATGGAAAGGGACCTGGATATGTAGTTCAGTTGGTGCAATGGTGGCTTAGCATGCATGAAGCTCTGGCTTCTGTCTCAATACCACATAAACCAGTCATGGTGACACATGATTGTAATCCCAGCCCTCAGGAGGCAAAGGTAGAGGGTTCAGATGTTCAAGGATATCATCAGCTATATATTGAGTTTGGAGATAGCCTGGGATATGTGAGATCCTGAGATGGATGGATAGATAGATAGATAGATAGAGGATAGATAGATAGATAGATAGATAGATAGATAGATAGATGATGGATAGGTAGATAATGGATGGATGGATGATGGATGGATGGATGGATAGATAGATAGATAGATAGATAGATAGATAGATAGATAGATAGATAGATAGATAGATAGACAATGGGTGGATATATCTAGATAGATAGAGGATAGATAGATAGATAGATAGATAGATAGATAGATAGATGATGGATAGGTAGATGATGGATGGATGGATGGATGGATGGATGATGGATGGATGGTTAGATAGATAGATAGATAGATAGATAGATAGATAGATAGATAGATAGATAGATAAGCATCTGATTGTTATTGTAGATCTGGCTCAGGACACCAGACACATACATGGTGCATATTCATATACACAGGCAAAACATCCATACACATAAGATAAAATAAATAAATCTGAAATGGGGGGTGGGTGGGCTGAGTCATGGTAAGACATCCTTGCAGCCTCTGAGCATATGTCACCCACATCTCTCTGTGTCCAGGGGTGTCAGGAGATATTTTGCTGACTACCTTGCTGAAGTCCAGACACGGGAGTTTCCAGCACCCTGACCTCTGGCCACATAATCCCATCAGCAGAGAAATCAGATCAAGCCAGAGTGATGTGTTTTTACCATCTCCAGCCTTTTGTTTTCACAATACCTCAAGTCCAAGGGCTGTGCAAAGGGTGTGGGCTCCAGGATCTCACTGTTCTGGATGCAAACTCACATGTAATTGTCACTGTGTGACTCTGGACACGTTGTCTGGCTTCTCTGAGCCTTGTCATTAAAAAAAAAAAAAAAGATAAAACTGGTGTCTTGGGTTTGAATCTGAAATGGGGGGTATATAATCGCCCTGCCCTTCCCTGTCAAGCCGTGCTCTCCTTGGGACTAAGCCTGGAAGCGTATCCCAGCTCAGTGGAAGAGTGACTGTTTAGCATTCACAAGGCTCTGGGTTTATCCTCAGCATCACAAGAAATCAAAGCGGCCGGCCGTGGTGGCGCACGCCTTTAATCCCAGCACTCGGGAGGCAGAGGCAGGCGGATTTCTGATTTCGAGGCCAGCCTGGTCTACAAAGTGAGTTCCAGGATAGCCAGGGCTATACAGAGAAACCCTGTCTCGAAAAACCAAAAAAAAAAAAAAAAAAAAAAGACCAAGAAATCAAAGCGTAATGATCCATGCCTGTTATACCAGCACTGGGGAGGCTGAGGCAGGACTTTGAGTTGAGGGCTAGCCTGGACTATACATTGAAAGACTCTATCAGAAAGAATGGAAAGAGATAGAAAAGTGAGGTCCGCCCAGGTATCCCAGCTTTGTTCCCCAGTGCCTGCATTTGAAGGGGACCCGGTTTTTTTCCCCCTTCTTTATCTGTACCTCTGTCCCCTGCCTCCCCTCTCTTCCCACAGTCTCACAGACTCTCCCCATACACTCCCTCACACTCTCTTGTCCTTCATGTCAAGAGCAGTCTCTCTTCTCCTCAGACTTCCAGCCTGGGTGGTAGGACCAGCGTCTACCCCACCCCCACCCCTCCCACCCCGGTCACCAGCATCCCCCATCTGTCATGTGGTCCAGCTTGCTCGGTGGCCTTCGATGGAAGCTGGGACAGGACAGGTGTGATGAAGCAGCCTGACTCATTTACTAGTTCGCTCGTTAGCGGCTTCATTAGTTCTGAGGGCTCTGTGGAAAGCCATTAGTGTGGCTCGCTCTGTGCCATCCATCAGAGAGGAGGGTAGTAATTGACAGCTAAGAGAGGAGAAAACGAGAAAATGACCCAACTCCCGCCCTCCTGCCGCCTCCCAGGAAGAACAAGGCTGGGACAGCTCCATAGAAACCGTCAGCCAGGGGCTCCCCCGGATACGCTGGCCTGTGGCAGGATGCAGGCACACCTAAGAGACATCCACCTAAGAGACACCCACCTAAGAGACATCCTGTGACCTCTTCTGATGCTTCCTCCTGTGACCTCTGACCCTTGGTGCCACTCATTTCTGACTCTCTGAGTCTATCCTGTGCACCTCCCTCACCCTGTTCTGTTTCCAAGGTGTGGCTCTAAGGTCCCTAGGTCCTGCAGGCCAGTCTACAAACCATCTCTGCCGCTCCCCTGGGGGGTCATCTTCCTGATTTTCTGTGCCGGGTTTGGGCTATTCATGAAAAGCTCTGAAAACTGGTGCACCTGAGACCACAGCCCGAGGATATCCAAGCCATAGAAGCAGCCAGGCAGAACATCTCTACAGACAGTCCCTTAGGAGACCCTAGGGCTCTGTGCCCCAGAGGGGAAAGTCATTTATAATTCATACTTATGTCCATTTTTATACGTGCGCGCATGTGCGTGTGCGTGTGCGTGTGCGTGTGCGTGTGTGTGTGTGTGTGTGTGTGATGAATATGATATGTCATGTACATGGAAGTCAGAGGACAACTTACAGAAATTAGTTTCTCCCTTCCACCGTGTGTGTCGTGGGGATCAAACTCAGGTCGTACGACTTGGTGGCAAGCAATCATGCCAACCCCTCACATCCATTTTAAAAATTGAATCCCCAAAGCGGCAATGGTGGGTAACTGGGAATTGTCACTCTGCTGTCACCTCCTCTGGGTCTCTGTCTGTGCTCCTCACTATGGAATTCTCAAGATCCTGCATTGACAGAGCACTGGCCCTGTCCCAACACAAGTCCCTCTGCTCTCGGACCCAAGTCCAAGGCTCTGAGTTCCAGGCCAGGGAAGGGACTTGCTAAGCTGTACTTGAAAGACCCCAAAGTGTTTCCCCCTGAAATGTACAGCCTTTGAATGCTCCCCCAAGGCCTGTTTCCCCATCTCTGAGAATACAGCCAGTGAGAAGCTCTTTGTTAGCAAGAAGACCTAGCCTGACTGTCTGTGTCAGAGACCCAGAGATAACTCCAAGATAGAGTTATTCCTATAATGCACTTAAAGACAATTTTCTTATGAGAA
>LR749871.1:1123427-1230825 GCA_902729485.2 Mus minutoides | reverse complement strand
CCCCTCCCAGTACCCCCTCCCCAAACTTGTGGTTTTAGCCCTTAAAAATGCTAAGAAAATTAGAATCGGGGTCAGACTCCTCTATCCCTGTGTGGAATATGAGTCTCACCCTAGCTTGCTAGCTTAGAATAAACCTCCTGCTGTTTGCATCAAGTTCGGCTCTGGTGTCTTCCTGGGGGACATGCTCTCCGGGGACTGGGTAAGGGTCTCCCCACACGGGGGTCTCTTCATACTGAGGGAAGATGTGAACGCTCCTCAACTCACAGGAAGGGACAAACAAAAAAGACAAGAGGCCTGCTTTATCTCAGGTCACATGATGGTGACTTGCTCTACCTAGGATGCTGAGAGAGCCACCTCCTTTACCCTGAGTAGATAGTATGGCTGGGTGCGCTTTCTGGCTTCTCCTGATTGTCCCCAATGTCTTCCCAATTGATTGGTCAGTTAAACCTTGACATAGCTGACACCTGGCCTTTCTGAAATAAATACCCTGTACCTTAGCCTCCCTCGGGACCGTTTGCATGTCACTGAGCTGTGGCCAGTGAATCACATGTGGAATGATGTTTATTTATTTGTATGTGTGTTTATGAGACAGGCTCGCATGCAATCCAAGCTAGCCTCAAATGAGGCTCACTGAGTTATCAAGGATGACCTTGGACTTCTTTTGTTGTTGTTGTTGTTGTTGTTGTTGTTGTTGTTGTTTTTCGAGACAGGGTTTTTCTGTATAGCCCTGGCTGTCCTGGAACTCACTTTGTAAACCAGGCTGGCCTTGAACTCAGAAATCCACCTGCCTCTGCCTCCCAAGTGCTGGGATTAAAGGCGTGCGACACCACCACCCAGCGACCTTGGACTTCTAATTCTCTTGCCTTGACCTCCCACATTCTGGTATTACAGGCACACACCATCACCCCCATTTATCCAATGCCGGAGACCTGGGCCTGGTGTACACCAGACAAACACTCTCCCACCTAAGCTACATCACCATCGAGGATTAATCATATTTCTATGAGATGTTTTTGGAGGTGCCGTGAAGGTACGCTGTCTGCCGTATCTTTCCCATCTGTTCAGGCAGCTGAAGCTCAAACCACCATGTTGGACCAGAAGGCGATGGTTGGCCATGCCTTTGGAATCCAGAGTGAAAAGCATGAAGGATTCTAGGTTCCTAACAATTCCCTCCCATGCTAGCCCTAAGCCTCCATCCTCTGGACTTCTTCCTGGAGAGAATAAAAACTGGAGTGTTGTATAACAGTTATTCTCCAGCATGGTTCCCAGATCAGCAATAGCATCTCCTGGCAACTGGTTAGAAACACAGTTTACAGGCCCATCCAGGACCTTCTGAAGCACAGAGACACACGTATACACACAATACAAATATATATATATATATATATATATATATATATATATATATATATATATGCACACATGCACACATGCACACACACACATACTGTTTTAATATAATGTAGCTTCAGTATCTCAGGTGCTGGGGGTCAGGTGTACCCCACAAGCCCAGCCACCAGCTTATGTTTAATGAACCACAAAAGTGATTCTGATGTATGCTCAAGTTTGAGAACACTAACTTTTGGGGTGTCTGGGGTGAGGGAGGATGCATGTGGAGACCAGCAGTCAACCTTGGTTATCNCACACACTCACACACACACATACATGCATGCACACACACACACATACACAAACATAATTTTAAATTTAATGAAACTGCCACTTTATGAACATTTTTAAGTTCTGTGAGCTCTTCCACAGGGGAACTCTCTAGAATTTCTCACATCTGAACACTTGGACCAACACCCTCAGTCATATACATCACCCCTAACTGTGAATGGCAGGTAACAGGCGCCCCATTCCCAGGAGTGGAAGCCCACCTCCGAGAATGCTGGGTGGGAAAGAATCCACCTCAGGGGACTGAAGCACAGGTTAGCTGGGATGTAACCATTAACACATGTGTGTCAAAGTGTGTGCTTGTGTCAGTGTGTGGGCGACCTAAGCACGTCTAGATCGCAGGCCAAACCCACAGGGAAAAGATAGCCAAGGTTATCTGGGCATGTGACTACACAGGATGCAAGATGAGACAAGGGCAAATTAAGGAAAGGGTAGCAAAGCTATGTGCAGCATTGGGCCAAGCTGGCAGTGCCAGCCTGATGCCTCTCTATCATGCCACACTCCGTGGGCCTCTCTGCTAACGTCATCCTTACCTCAGTGAGATCTAAAGAGAGGATGCGGAGGGTGGCCCAGAGCCTGCAGCCTCCAGTGGCAGGCATGGTGGGATGACTGGCGTAGAAGAGAGGAGGGTGAAGGACACTGTGAGGGTCTGCATTCCCTCTCAGGGCCTCTCCTGCCTGCATCAGCTGAGTGCAGGGGTAGCCCCCAGCTCTGGAGCCTGGTCTGTGTCCCAGGCACAGTGTGAGACTCACTGAGCCTCTCACTTCAGAGGACTCTGGTCTGTGGGTGATTGGCCCTAGGAAAGGAGGGTGGAGGCCTGTCAGAGAACTGTGAGCATGTTCAGGCTAGCTAGACTCAACTGGTCACAGAGTGCGCATCCTGCTGGAAGCCTCCAGGGAGAATTTAGCAGGAACAGTCAGTTCTCAATAGAAACCCACTGTCTCCAGCTCAGGCTTCACATTAGCCAAAGACAACACACGCAGGCACACGTGCACGCACAAACACACACATACACACACACACACACACACACACACACACACACACACATACACACATGCACACACGCACATACACACATATACACACACATACATACACACACACATGCACACACATATATACACACACACACATACATACACATACACACACACACACACACACACATACACACACACTTCTGACTTCTGTGCCTGTTGGCATACTCATGCCCTTGACATGACCCCTCCCCCAGCTCAGTCCCAGCCACCCCAGCCACCCCAGGGTCCATCAGTGACTGCTACTGTCACCTGTCACCTGTCACATACCCCCATACTCTCCCTTCCTGGTCTCCTGGGGTCTCGCTTTCCAGAGCCACAGGCAGACCCAAGTGGGTGGGTCGTAGGTGCCAGCCCTGGCTGAGCATCCGCAGGTAGCTGGGCTGTTTGCCCAGCTAAGTGGCCTCTGTGTACCCAGCCCAGGTGCCTGCCCTCGCTTATCTCCACAAACACCCCAGATCCGCCCGGATCCTCCTGTGAGGCCTCCATTAGGCTAGGGCATATCTACCCATCGCTGATAAGGACCGGAGGGGCAGCAACTCCCAGCTCCCCTCCCGCCTTCCATCACCCCTGAATCCAAGAAGTGACAGGGTCACTGACAGAGGTCCCAAGAGGGGAGGGGGAATAGAGAGGATGGTACAGGACAGGACAGAACACTTTCCAACACCAGAGTCAGGACCTGTCCTCTGGTACCCAAAAGCACTCGTCTGTCTCCTGTCCCTTGGGTTGATACCTGGGGCTTCTTCAGAAATTCCTAGACTCCATCAGCCAGCCAGGGCCACTACTAACAGCCCACACCGATTGAGACCAAGCAGGACACAGGTGTGTCAGAGGGACCTGCCATCTGATTTCCCCTGTCCTGATGTGAAGGCTCAGAGGGCAGCTTTGGACATGGGAAGGTGAAAACGCCCAGTTGATAGAGCTGATCAGAGGTCACATGACCCTTACTCCTTTACAGAGCCTGTACCTGCTCATCCTAGGATGCCACCAAGTTAGTGCCACCCCTACCTTCACAGATTGGGAAAGTGAGCCTAGGTTACTCCCAGGCTGTGCCCTCCTGTGCACTCTGTCTGGGTGTCAGACATATTACCTCACCCCACACACCCAGGTTACAGAAATCGATTTTTTTCTAAGTCTAGACCAGGGCCTGAAGGCTCATTAAATCTCAATTTGCTCTTAATTAAATCCTGTCTGGTTGCAGAAGGAGGAAGAATGGGTGAGGACTTTGTTTCCTTTCTGAACACATAGAAGAAAGAGCACCATGATTTCTGTAATGAAAAGGGGTGTTCTTTCTAAATACAAAATCAACAAACAAATAAAACTTATAAATTTGACTACATTAAAACATAATACTCTTGCCGGGCGTGGTGGTGCATGCCTTTAATCCCAGGACTTGGGAGGCAGAGACAGGCAGATTTCTGAGTTCTAGGCCAGCCTGGTCTACAGAGTGAGTTCCAGGACAGCCAGAGCTACACAGAGAAACTCTGTCTCGAAAAACAACAACACAACAACAAAACCAACCTCTGTCATAGGGCAGGGCATGGTGGCTCTACTTGTAATTTTAGACCTGGGTCTCTGAGGTAAGAGGATCCAAGTTCAGGGTCCGCTTGGACCACACAGCAAGTTCTAGAACCAGCGTGGCCTGAACACACTGGGACCCTTTCTAAAGCTCAATGTCCTCAGACCTGCTCCGCTTCTCAGCTCCTCCTGTGCCCTCTGGTCATGTGTCTAGCCTCCTTCCAGGAAGGAGAGATGGGGAAGGACCAGAGCCCCAAGGGACTGCTGTCCAACAGGGAGAAGCAGAGCCAGGCCCAAGCCTAGGGATGAGGGGAGGAACAGAGACTGAGGGATTGCTAGGATTCCACAGCAAAGTTGCAGCACCCTATGACCCACAGAGGGAGAGGTGAGTGTCGGGCCCTTCCCTGAGATGAATTTAGGTATATGTTCAGGTGAGAGCATAGAGGTAGCTGAGGTGTATTTGGTGCCCTTTCCTCCCGAGGTTTCCCTGGGCCTGAGTTACCTGGAGTGCCCCAACCTGCTCACCAGGGTTCTGTGCATATCAGCTAATAGGAGTACTGTGTGTGTGTGTGTGTGTGTGTGTGTGTGTGTGTGTGTGTGTGTGGTGTGGGTGGGTGTGTGTGTGTGTGTGTGTGTGTGTGTGTGTGTGTGTGTAGTGGATTGGTGTGTGTGTATGTGTGTGTGTATGAAATGGATTATTATAGGGGGGGTGTATGGATTGTGTGGTGTCTATGCTATGTGGTATGTGTGTGCTTTGTGTATGTGTAGGGGGGAGCTATGGGTATGGATGTGTATGCTATGTGGTGTGTGTTGGTGTGTATATGTGTGTGATGTGTGTATGTGTATGTGCTATGTGGTATGTGTGTGATGTGTGTGTGTGTGTGTGTGTGTGTGTGCTATGTGGTATGTGTGTGATGTGTGTGTGTATGTGTGTGTGTGTGCTATGTGGTATGTGTGTGATGTGTGTATGTGTGTGTGTGTGCTATGTGGTATGTGTGTGATGTGTGTATGTGTCTGTGTGCTATGCGGTATGTGTGTGTATGTGTATGTGTGTGTGTGTGTGTGCTATGTGGTATGTGTGTGATATGTGTATGTGTATGTGTGTGTGTGCTATGCAGTATGTGTGTGTACATGTATGTGTGTGTGTGCGCACACTATGTGGTATGTGTATGTACGTGTGTGTGTGTGTGTGTGTGTGTGTGTGCTATGCGGTATGTGTGTATATTTGTATGTGTATGTGTGTGTGTGTGTGTGTGTGTGTGCTATGTGGTATATGTGTGGATGTGGATGTGTGTGTGCTATGCAGTATGTGTATGTACATGTGTGTGTGTGCTATGCGGTATATGTGTGTACATGTGTGTACATGTGTGTGTGTGCTATGCAGTATGTGTGTGTGTACATGTGTGTGTGTGTGTACGTGTATGTGTTCATGTATGCGTGCCCCAAGCCTCACACCAGCCTGACCCTGAATCCTGCCTCCTGCCTCCAGCACTCTGATCTTTAGCAAGCTGCTTGGTCTTTCTCTCTGGCCCTTTGGGGTTCAGCATCTGTAGCATCATGTTGGAAGAAAGGGGCTGCCTTGCAAGGGCAGTCAAAGGATAAGATACACAGGAAAAAAAAAAAAACACAACAAAAAACAAAACAGTAAAAATGTACAAAAGTACCCAAGCAGGTATGCTGGCTCGCAGCCGAACCCCAGCATCTAGGAGCTGAGCGTTGCCTGTGCACAGTCCTTACTCACCCCTAATACTCACCCCTTCCTGCTCCCCTTTGTACAAGTCACACTGTACCCACATGTGTACACACACACACACACACACACACACACACACACTCTACTGTTTCCATTCCAGATTGAGTAATTTCAATGATTAATTTCAGCATGTGATTGATTGATTGATTGATTGATCGATCGAATAAATGATTTTGAGACAGGGTTTCTCTGTGTAGCACTGGCTGTCCTGGAACTTGCTCTATAGACCAGGCTGGCCTTGAACTCAGAGATCTGCCTGCCTCTGCTTCCCGAGTGCTGAGATTAAAGCACACACCACCATGCCTGACCTTTAACTTTTTTTATAATAAAGTATTAAGCACTTTAAGCTGAGTGGAGGCTGCATACGTACGTTCAGGAGGTTTGGCCAGGAGGATTGGTGGTTCAGAGTCAGCCTTGGTTGGGTACATAAGTGATTTTGAGGCCAACCTGGCCTACATGAGATTTTGCCTTTACCTGAGACTTTAATGACATCTGTGCCCGCCGAGGTGCGGTTGTGGTCCGTGGTGAGGGTGGCCTGCACACCCTCCTTCAGCATCCCTCGGCTCACCATGGACTCAAGCCCTGCAGCTGCGAGCTTCTTTTTGCCATACTGTCTTAGAGTTTCTGTGGCTGAGAGAATGCAGCATGACCAACTTGGGGAGGCAAGAGTTTGTTTTACTTACATTTAACATCCCAGACATCACTGCAGGAAGTCAGGGCAGGAACTCAAACAGGGCAGGAACTGGAGGCAAGAATTGATGCAGAGACAATGAGTAAGCCAGCTGCTTTCTGGCTTTGCTCAGTTTGATTTTTTTTTTCCAAGACAGGGTTTCTCTGTGTAGCCCTAGCCATCCTGGAACTCACTCTGTAGACCAGGCTGGCCTCGAACTCAGAAATCCACCTGCCTCTGCCTCCGGAGTGCTGGGATTAAAGGCATGCGCCACCACACCCGGCTCACCTTTATCTTTTAATCACACCCAGAGTCCCCTGAGAGGAACTACCCTACCCCACTCCTCCTTTAATTACTCCTGGCTGTAATGAATGCCTGAGCCCCAGAGACCCAAGCTTCATCCTGAGCCTGTCTCCAATCCTCCCCTCTCTGCCCTTCCCCGGCCCTCCCCTCTCCAGACTGGTTTATTTGGGTCCCATGCCTGTCTCTGTTCCTAAACCAGCCGCAGATTTCTGCCATAATGAACAGCCTTGGGAGAACGAGGGGTGGGGGCATGGGGGCGTGGGGGAGGGGCATGAGAGGGATGCAAGCTGAGATCAGACCAGAGAAGGCTTGGCCCAGACCCCGGATGTGTATCCAAGTNAAGATGAAGATAATGAAGATAATATCTGTTTGTTCGTAGACAGAATCTCATGTAGTCCAGGCTAGCTCAAATTCAATACATAGTAAAGGATGACCTTGAACTCCTGACCCTTCAGCTTTTACCTCCAAAAAGCTCAGATTACATGTTTAGACCATAAAGCCCACCTAGTAAGACTCTGTCTTTCATTCTTTGTTTTCAAGTTGTTTTTTAAATTTATTTATTTTTTTCTTTTTGATTTTTTTAAATTTATTTTTTGTTTGTTTTGTTTTCCAGACAGGGTTTCTCTGTGTAGCCCTGGCTGTCCTGGAACTCACTCTGTAGACCAGGCTGGCCTCGAACTCACAGAGATCTGCCGGACTTTGCCTCCCAAGTGCTGGGATTAAAGGTGTGTGACACCACGCCTGGCCCTTATTTTTACTTTTAATTACATTATCTATTTGTGTGTGTCAGTGTATGCACACATCACAGTGTTCCTGTGGAGGTCAGAGAACACTTTAAGGAAGTTGGTTCTTTGCTTCCACTGTGCATATTCTGGGCAGCCATTCGGCAGCAAGGGCTTCTACCCACTGAGCCATCTCACTGGCTTGAGATGATGAGGGGATTTTTGTTGCAGAAGAAGAAACTGAAGAGCGTTGCCAGGATGTGGCCAGCCTGAGCTACAAAGCAAGGCCCTGTTTCAAATTTTAAGAAATTTCATGAGATAAAAAGAAGAACGTCTGGGCTGGTGAGATGGCTCAGCGGGTTAGAGCACCAGACTGCTCTTCCAAAGGTGATGAATTCAAATCCCAGCAACCACATGGTGGCTTACAACCACCCGTAACAAGATCTGACGCCCTCCTCTGGTGCGTCTGAAGTCAGCTACAGCGTACTTATGAAGAATAATAAGAAATGAATCCTTGGACCGGAGAGACCAACCAGAGCAAGCCAGGCTGTCCGGAGCGAGCGGAGCCGAACGGGGACGGCCGGAGCAAGCGGGGATGCCGGAGCTAGCAGGGTCTGAGCGAGTGGGGCCGAACGGGGATGGCCGGAACGAGCGGGGCCAAACCGGAGCAAGCAGAGCCGATCGGAGCGAGCGGGGCTGGCTGGAACAAGCGGGGGCCGTACGGGGGCGGCCGGGAGCAAGTGGGGCTGGCCGGAGCGAGCGGGGTCGAGCAGAGCGAGCAGGGTTGACCGGAAAAGGGAAAAAAAAAAAGAAGAAGAACGTCGAAGGAAACAGATCAAATGCATACATTTGTAGACTGTAAGTTTTGTATAACCAACTTTCAAGTTTTCCAGGAATTTTCCTAAACTACTTGCCGGGCGTGGTGGCGCACGCCTTTAATCCCAGCACTCGGGAGGCAGAGGCCAGCCTGGTCTACAAAGTGAGTTCCAGGACAGCCAGGGCTATACAGAGAAACCCTGTCTCGAAAAAAAAAAAAAAAAAAACCAAAAAGAAAAAAAAATGTATTTTATTTTTAAAAAGTAAGTAACCCTACTGTAACCACCCCAGTGGCCCACCTTGGGTTTCTACACCATCTGCTCTCCAGCCTCCTGAACTCCTGCAGTGGTTCAAGTTGCTTTCAGGGAGACCCATCCCCTCGCCACCGCACCCCACCCCACCCCACCGCAGCCCACTCCACGCAAGTCATCACTCAAGTCCCCTCCTGGGCCGAGATCTGACATGGTGCCCAGAAAAACATAAGGAAACCAGGAGGGCTCCATCCTCCAGGCTCTGACTCCTAATACAGGCGGGGCGGTAAGCTCGAGCACTAGGGGCCCAGGATCCCGCCAGGCCCCCTTGCGGGTTCCCTCCGCGGATTCGGCATTGCGCTCCTAAACGAGAAAGCGCCACGTCCTCGAACGGAAGCCACGAATCGGCATCTCCCTCTGGTGGCCATTACTTGTAACTACATGTAATACATTTCGTGTGTTCTTTTTTTTTTTTTTAAGATTTATTTTATTTATTATATGTAAGTACACTGTAGCTGTCTTCAGACACTCCAGAAGAGGGCGCCAGATCTTGTTACAGATGGTTGTGAGCCACCATGTGGATGCTGGGATTTGAACTCATCACCCTCGGAAGAGCAGTCGGGTGCTCTTACCCGCTGAGCCATCTCACCAGCCCATCGTGTGTTCTTAAGTAGCAGACACTGAATATTCATTTTAAGGACACGTTCAGTTCATAAACCCTGACACTCCGCAGGCCTTCCCTTCACACGTTCATTTCACACAGAAACTTCTGAAACACCCACTAATTGACCATCTGTAACATTGTAACACAAAGACATACAAGAATTTGCCCACAGGAGCTTACTGTGTTGAACAAAAGACAAAAATAAGATAGAAGGTGAGGAGCAATATCTAAGGTTATCCTCTAACCCCACACAAATGCCAAGCACTAATGTGCCCAAACTCGTACATATCACACACACACAGCCAAACACACCCCACATTTTAGCCATGACTTACAACTTCTTTTTTTTTTAAAGATTTATTTTATTTATTATATGTAAATACACTGTAGCTGTCTCCAGAAGAAGGTGCCAGATCTCGTTACGGATGGTTGTGAGCCACCATGTGGATGCTGGGATTTGAACTTATCACCTTCGGAAGAGCAGTCGGGTGCTCTTACCCGCTGAGCCACCTCACCAGCCCCTACTTACAACTTCTTTAGGAGTTCCAAAGCTACGGTTGTTCAAGGCCCTTTCCCCTATCCTGGCTATTTGGCTTCCCCACCCCTCTGGAAGGAAGTCACTAGTGTGTGAATTCAAGGGCTCTTCTCAGTCACTGAGGTATTCACACTGTGGACTGTTCCTGCTTGAGATGTCCTAACCATGGATTCTGAGTGATTCCTGGGGGGAACCCACTTCTGACATACTTCCAACTCCTGGTCTACCACAGGCTCATGTTTCTACAGTCCCTTGTGGCAGCTGATACCCACTCTAGGGACACATTAAATGTGTATCCTTTGTGACATGAAGTGAGCTTCAACTGTCAAATCCCAGGGACCTCTCCAGGTAGGTCCTCTCTCTTAAATGACAGGCTTCATTTCTAACCACCTTCTAGAAAACACCTCACCGGCATGTGTCTGAATCCAGCCTCCTAAGAACCCTTTAATGACAATGCCTGCTTCAAGGAATCAGTGGGAAAATTGTTATCACACAGGACTGAATTGATACTGATTGCCCAGCAAGCCTGAAATACTGTGGCCCATCCCTAGTACCATATACTGCAAAAGCCAGGTGCAATACACTTACAATCTTTTTTTTTTTTTTTTTTTTTTTTTTGGTGGTAGGGCATCTGTTCAAGACAGGGTTTCTTGAGGGCTGGAGAGATTGCTCAGCGGTTAAGAGCACTGGCTGCTCTTCCAGAGGTCCTGAGTTCAATTCCCGCAACCACATGGTGGCTCACTACCATCTGTAATGTGATCTGATGCCCTCTTCTGGTATGACTGAAGACAGCTACAGTGTACTCATTATACATAAGATAAAATGAGTCTTTGATTAAACAGGGTTTCTCTATGTAGCTCTGGAACTCACTGTGTAGAGCAGGCTGGCCTCATACTCATGGAGAGCCATCTGCCTCTGCCTCCCAAGTACTGGGATTAAAGGCTTGCGCCACCACTGCTCGGCACACACAATCTTAGCCTTTGGGAGGTGAAGGCAGGAGGTCAGAAGTAAGATGGTTCAGTGACTAAAGGCACTCACCACCAAGCTAAAGAGCTGAGTTGGATCCCCAGAATTAGCAAGGTAGAAGGAGCTGACTCCAGGCAAGCTGTGCTTGTGCGTGAGCACAACCTGCCTGTGTGTGCTATGGTACTCATGGGCACGCATGCACAAACTCATAATAAGTACAGAAATATAAAAGAAGCAAACATGACTACACTGTGAGTTTAAGGCTGGCCTGGATTACATAAGTCTCTGTCAAATAAAAGAAGCAAAAGAAAAAAAAAGAAAGAAAGAAACAAAACAAATAAAAATGAAAAAGAAAAGAAAGCAAACACCTGGCAAATGTTTCAAATAGTGCCCAGGGGAGTTTCCTACTATTTTTCAGACAACAGATTTTTCCTAAGTTCCCTCGATTCCCAGATTCTCTCCTTCCTCTTTCCACCCCCCCATCCTCCTCTTTCTCACCTTCTTCTTCCCACCCCCTTCTAACCATCAAAAAGTTTCAAAACTGAAGGTCAGTGACACTTCTGATAATCTATCATTCCACAAAACCCCAGGGTAGTAGGGAAAAACAACGCATTTAGCACCCCCTGCTGGAATACAGCAGCAGAACACTTGGAACTGAAATTGATTAAGCTGTTATTTGCACGTGTATATAAGAGGCATTGAGGAAGTTTACGTGTGCCTTGGACGTGCAGAAGCCTGCACAGTACTCGCTTTTAGCAGCTGTCCCGTCTCTCCAGTCCCCTGGCACTGAGATTCTTCTTTTTTTTAGATTTTTTTTTATTTATTTACTTTTGTGTGTGAGTGCTCAGCTGCATGTACAGAAGAGGGCATCAGATCCCATTACAGATGGTTGTGAGCCACCATGTGGTTGCTGGGATTTGAACTCAGGACCTTCGGAAGAGCAGTCAGTGCTCTTAACCACTGAGCCGTCTAGCCAGTCCCCCAATGCACATTTTAAAAAGAAATTAAGATACAGAAGCACTTTAGAGATGGCTCAGTTAGCAAACTGCTTGTTGTAGAATTAAGAGAATCTGAGTTTAGAACCCCTAAAAAGCCAGGTGGAGGTACATGCCTAAAATCCCAGCATTGGGAGAGGGGTGAAGACAATAAGATCTTAGGTTGGAGGGTGGGGGTGGCACTTGGGACTGTGTCTCAAAAAACAATCAAAATAACAGGAAAGGACAAGGAGTGGGAAGAGAAGGAGAGCCGCCACTCTTAGGGCTGAGTCCGCTATGGGAGGCTTTTGCTTTGTTGGAAGGTCAGGTCGCTATTTATATATATTGTATTCGTGTAGAGGCTGGCCCTCCCTAAGTAGGAAGCAGCGGGGACCCAGTGGCCCCAGGTCCATCAGCTTGATGTTAATCATTCACTTGGGTATACCTGGGTCCCATTGGCTGCCTGGGGACACAGCCCTCTAGTAGGAGCCCAGCCAGTATCTGTCAGGGGCAATGGGGTTACGCTGATGACACTTCCTGGATTGAACAGGTAGGTAGGCACTCAGGAATACCCTAGTCTGAGGAGGGAGGCAGCAGCCCTGTCTCCAGAGACCTCCAGTCTGGGACAAAGATGAAAGGCACAAGATCAGGAAGAGGAAGAGATGTTTGGAAGGGAGAGCGCTCTGATACAGAACAGCCAGTAGGGAAGGACAGCTCATTGAAGGCTGGGGACCCTGAAGTCAGGGAGGAGTTCTAAGGTGAAAGTTATAGCTCAAGGGATAGACCCATCTCCTACGGGGACCTTGAGAAGTGTATGTGGCAGGGGCACCGTGGCCTGGGTGTATAGAGGAAAGAGAGAAACGGCTCTAGGGGGTCCACATCGTGAATGTGTGTGTGTGTGTGTGTGTGTGTGTGTGTGTGTGTGTGAACACACGTGCCCGTGCTGCACACAGACCTGCCCAGCCTTACAGCACTGCCTGTCTAGTTTTCTAAGTTGGAGAATCGAAACACCAATGAGGAAAGACTCAAAGGTCAGACTCTCCTCCCACTCCAGACTCCCGGGCCAGTGTGTGTGGGTGTGTTGAAGGGACAGTTTCCAGGAAAGGGTCAGCACACTCACCCAGCAGCCTCTGGAGTTGTTTGTTTTTTGTTTGTTTGTTTGTTTGTTTGTTTGTTTGTTTGTTTTTTCCTTCATGGCTACAACCCAGAATCTCTCACATACACCACAGAACTGCATCCCCAGTCCAGCATCCTGGAAATAATCCAGAATTCTCAGGTGGCCACTGCGCCTCTTTTAGATGGTACCCTGGGGAGCCTAGCCTGGGGAGTTGGGGGGAAGGGGGTCCACACTAAGAGGTAGGTGTGGTGTCACATGTTTGTACTCCCTGAACTCAAGATGCTGAGGTGGATTCCAAGACAGGCCTGGTCTACCAAGGCACCTTTTCAAAACAGGCAGGAGATCAGCGAGACAACAAAACCATTAGGTAAGACACGATGGCTGGCGTTTGAGCTGTGTGACCTTGGCTAAGTCACCTTCCCGTTACAGTGACAGAATCCCATTTCCTCCTCTATAACAACAGGGGCCTGGACTGGATGGAGGGTAGCCAGGGCAGGACAGGATTAACAGGGAACAGATGGGGAGGTTCACAGGCACATTCCCACCCTGAGCATCCCTGCTGATGCTGAACCAAGGATTCTCTGCTCTTATCTAGTGCTGGGTCTCAAGGTCCTGGGCTGCTGCGAATGGGGTGATTGATACAACACCTCCCCTGGGGTCACCCTGAGGATGATGGAAAGGGGTTTCATAGGAATAGATTTTAGCTTTAAACAGCCTAAAGCATTAGCAGGAACAGAGGAGCATTTGAGGCTGTGACAGTGCTTCCTCAGGGTGGCTCCAGTGTTCTGCAGGTGACAAACCCTGGCTAACCTGATCATGAACTCAGACAAGATTTTCTTCTTCTTTTTTTTTAAAGATTTATTTATTTATTTATTTTATGTATATAAACATCTGTACACTGTAGCTGTACAGATGGTTGTGAGCCTTCATGTGGTTGTTGGGAATTGAATTTAGGACCTCTGCTTGCTCTGGTCAACTCTGCTCGCTCAGTTCCCTGCTCACTCTGGCCCAAAGATTTATTTATTATTATAAATAAGTACACTGCCGGGCGTGGTGGTGCACGCCTTTGATCCCAGCACTCGGGAGGCAGAGGCAGGCGGATTTCTGAGTTCAAGGCCAGCCTGGTCTACAAAATGAGTTCCAGGACAGCCAGGGCTATACAGAGAAACCCTGTCTCAAAAAAAAAAAAAAAGAAAAGAAAAGAAAAGAAAAGAAATAAGTACACTGCAGCTGTCTTTAGACACACCAGAAAAGGGCATCAGATCTCACTACGGGTGGTTGTGAGCCACCTTGTGGTTGCTGGGATTTAAACTCTGGACCTTCGGAAGAGCAGTCAGTACCCTTATCCGTTGAGCCATCTCACCAGCCCAAACGAGATTTTCTTAAGACAAGGTTTAGGCCAGGCGGTGGTGGCATATGCCTTCAATCTCAGCACTTGGAGGCAAAGGCAGGCAGATCTCTGAGTTTGAGGCCAGCCCAGTCTACAGAGTGAGTTCTAAGACAGCCAGGGCTACACAGAGAAACCCTGTTCCTTAAAAGAAAAAGAGCAGGATTTCCTTAGCTTAAGATGGCCTTTAATTGCTTATAAAGTCAAGGATGGCCTTGATCCTGATCCTTCTGATTCCTCTTCGGGACCGTGGAGTACACGTATGTGGCCATCACACCCCATTCATTTTGTTTTGTTTTGTGGTTTTGTCTATTTTTTTAGGTTTGTTGTTGTTTTTTGTTTTTTTTTTTCTTGTTTTTTGAAGTGGGGTTATCTCTATAATATGATTCTTGGTTGTCCTGGAACTCTCAATGTAGACCAGACTGACCTTGAACTCGTGGATACAGGCCTGCCTCTGCCTCCGGAGTTCTGGGTTTTATCTTTTGAGACAATGCTCCCCCACTATGTCGCCTATGTTCTCCTAGAACTCAAAGCAATCCTCCTGCCCCAACCTCCGAGGATCTGAGAGTACAAATACGTCACACCAAGTCCTGCTTGACAACAGGACTTCGTTTGTATCCATATGCTGCAGCGAGGACCACACCCCTCAAGTTTAACTTTCCCAGGCTCCTTCCAACTCAAGTCACTTGCAGGACCCTGCAAATTCGCACACACATCTGGGACATCTGAGCGCTTTCTAGATCCAGCATTTTGTTAGCAGATCAAAGAGCTCCACCACTCTAAATCTGACCTTCGTGACCCTCGCTAACGGTTCCTGTACCCCTACACACAAGGGGCGGAGAAGTCTAGAGGCACCACCCTCTGGTCTGTGACTTGCCACACCCCAAACGCACCCAGAAGCCACTCCGGGCTTCCTATCCCGTCCCGCCCCGAGTCTGATCCAGCCCAGCTCAGCGGCAAGTTAAGAACCCCTAGTGCTGTGTGCTCCAGACCGACCTTCACCTGTGGGTGGGGGGGACCAGTGGGTTTGGTTGTCGTCATGGCGACGGCGTGGGTGACCACAGCCCTGCGGTCTGCTGCAGCGGCCAGAAGGTTGCGCAGCCCAGGAGGTCCTGGGGGCTCAAGGAGACTGAGTGGCAGCGCGCGGCGACGCGGGGCGAGGAACGCCAGCCCGGGACGCCGGCTCAGCACCGCCAGGGCTCATGCAGAGGACTCCGAGGGCGCTAAGGGTCGTGTCCAGTCTCCTGCGGTCGAGGAGCCGTCGTGGTCACCTCTTCCAACGCCCCTCGAATCCCCTGCGCCTCCCGCCGGCAGATCACTGGTGCAGCGGGACATCCAGGCCTTCCTGAACCAGTGTGGTGCCAGCCCAGGAGAAGCACGCCACTGGCTCACACAATTCCAGACCAGCTACCATTCGGTGGACAAGCCCTTCGCGGTCATGGAGGTAAGCCGATCCCGGTGTCGTCGTGTCACTGCCAGAGATGGTGACTGTTCAATAGCACATCGTAGGTCTCAGGACGCCTAACTGTGAATCTGGAGAGCAGAGGCGCTGAGTTAGTGCTGCGGATGGAGGAGGCCATGAGACCTGGCGCTAATGAGAAGGCTGGGAAGCCTGGGTCTCCAGAAGTGGTATTTGACATAGGCCTCTCACCGTGGACGCAGTTAGGGGTTCAGTCGGCTGAGCTGTCGCACTACCCCTCCCCCCAAGGTGTCCCAGAGTCCAAGGCCAGCCGCTGGGAGGAGCTGAGGGAGGAACATTAGTGCTAGATAAGGGGGTGGCTAAGACCCAACGGGCAAAGGGCGGAGCAGTTGACTAAAAGTGGGGCCCAATGGCTCCTAAGTAGAACGTGGTCACTGAGGGTCCTAAAGCCTGAGTAGGGACAAGCTGCTTAGAACCAGTGTCGTGCCCCCTGAACGTCCACTTCTGTACAGGTCGATGAGGAGGTGATCCGGTGCCCGCAGGCGGTATCCCGCCTTGCCTTCGCCCTGGCCTTCTTGCAACGCATGGACATGAAGCCGCTGGTGGTCCTGGGGCTGCCGGCCCCCACGGCACCTTCAGGCTGTCTTTCCTTCTGGGAAGCTAAGGCGCAGCTTGCTCAGAGCTGCAAGGTGCTGGTGGATGAACTACGGCATAACGCGGCTACTGCTGTGCCCTTTTTTGGCGGCGGATCAGTGCTGAGCGCTGCGGAGCCAGCTCCCCATGCCAGGTTAGTGTCAGCCCAACCCGCCCCGGCATCCTCAGAGAGGGCAGACCACTCTGCTGGCCCTGCCCTGGTCCCGCTCGAGCACCACATCTGGCCCACAGCTACGGTGGCATCGTCGCGGTGGAGACAGACCTGTTGCAGTGGTGTCTGGAATCCAATAGCATCCCCATCCTGTGCCCCATTGGGGAAACGGCTGCGCGCCGTTCCGTGCTCCTTGACTCGCTGGAGGTGACTGCGTCTCTGGCCAAGGCTCTACAGCCCACCAAAATCATCTTCCTCAATAATTCAGGCGGCCTGCGGAGTAGCAGTCAGAAGGTGCGCCCCTCTCCTGTGCCACCTCATGACATTAAGCAAGACTGAGTCCCCGGCCCTGTGACCCCTACGTGACCCCATAGCAGGCTACAGTCACTCTCAAGCCAATAGAGTAGGAAGAGCTAACAGAAGATCGGGAGGGGGGGGGTGTTCCTCGGTGCCCAGATCTGAGAGCTTCCCAGCAGAGGCGATAAAAGTTAAGTAGTCGCGGAGAGGTCCACAGGGCTGGGCTCAGTTCTGTATGGGTGTGAATCTGCTAGAGGTTCATCTTCTTTCTGGGACTTAGATCCTGAGCAACGTGAACCTGCCCGCTGACCTTGACCTTGTTACCAACGCTGAGTGGCTGAGCATCAAAGAGCGGCAGCAGATTCGGCTCATCGTGGACGTGTTGAGTCGCCTGCCGCACTACTCCTCCGCAGTCATTACAGCCGCTAGCACGCTGCTCACGGAACTCTTTAGTAACAAGGGTGAGATCTGTGAGAAGGTGGGCTGGGCTGAGTCCCAAAGGTGAGCACCGGGCAGTGCCCGGCTGAGGGACAGCAGGAGTGCCCCGCCCACTCATCCCCCTCCCCCACCTCGGCTGAAAGCTGTCGGGAGACCTGAGAGAGGCAAGAGAACTCAGACAGTGGAGACTAAAGAACTTGAGAACTAGGGAAACGGGCGGAAAGCGCACCTAGCGGTGGACCTGACTCTGGCCCAACCTACGCGCTCTCTCCAATCTCTCAGGCTGTGGCACCCTGTTTAAAAATGCTGAGCGGATGCTGCGCGTGCGCAACCTGGACAGCCTGGACCAGGGCCGCCTAGTGAACTTAGTCAACGCTAGCTTCGGCAAGAAGCTCCGAGAAGACTATCTGGAGTCACTGCGCCCTCGGTTGCACTCGATCTATGTCTCTGAGGGGTGAGCTTCCGGGCCCCAGAGGGCAGGATCCAAGGTCCTGAGCCGGGGCGGGGAGGCAGCTTTAGGGCAAGGAGAGGTCCTAACCTGCCTCTCTCCCGCTGTGCCAGGTACAACGCGGCAGCCATTCTGACAGTGGAGCCTGTACTAGGGGGCACCCCATATCTGGACAAATTTGTGGTGAGCTCCAGCCGCCAGGGCCAAGGTTCCGGACAGATGCTGTGGGAATGCCTTCGGAGAGACCTGCAAACGTTGTTCTGGCGCTCAAGGGTCACCAACCCCATCAATCCCTGGTAAGCCCAGCCAACCATGCCCCGGGCTTCACCAGCAGCGTAACTGGGCGTTCTCTGCTTTCACTATCAGAGAAAAGCGCTCAGGGGGCAGAGACAGGTGGATCTCTGTGAGTTCAAGGCCGGCCTGGTCTCCAAAGCTTGTCCTGGACAGCCAGAGCTACACAGAGAAACCCTGTCTCAAAAAAAAAAAAAAAAAAAAAAAAAAAAAAGGCTCCTCTAGAGTCAAGGTCACCTAGTGACATTATTCTTCAACCCCACATTTCTGCGAAGTCAGTGGCATACTATTAAGATTCTGATAAGCTTTAACCCAGCTCTTCTCAGACTTCGTTGCCAAGCTCCTAACTCCAGGTCTGTGTCTCTAAGGAACAGCCACCCTTCTATTCAGCTACCATACCCTCAGCCTCCACTCACTAGAAGGTGACAAATAGCCACAGCTCCTTTGCTACACTAGGCAGGGAGTGGGGGGTGGGGGATAAGCAGGGACGTCCCTGATCTCACCTGCCTAGCTGTGAGATCCTGGCAAATTACCTAACTTGCCCGAACCTGGGCTGCTGTTTGGGGGAAATGGCAATGTAGGCTTTATGAGCCACTCTGGCTGCTCCTGCTAGGATAAAAGAACAGGCATCTGGTCCTAGTCAGGCTTCCTGCAGTAGGCAACTATCCTGAAAACCCAGAGGGAGCAGTGAGCACCAGCCTCGTCCCAAAACTGACCCCTTTGCCTCCACGCCCAGGTATTTCAAGCACAGCGACGGGAGTTTCTCCAACAAGCAATGGATCTTCTTCTGGTTCGGCCTGGCCGACATCCGGGACTCCTACGAACTAGTCAATCATGCCAAGGGGCTGCCGGACTCTTTCTGCAAGCCAGCTTCTGACCCAGGCAGCTGACCCACCATCACGGGCCCTGTAAATCCTGGGACAGCCAGGATGGACCAAAAGCCATGCCTGCTGGGGGTGACCCCAGGCAGCTGAAGGGAAGGAGCAGCAGCATCATTGTTCTGCTCAGGGGCCCCAGAGCAGAACAAACACGGAGAGTGAAGTCAGCTAAGGACTCGGCTCCAAAGTCAAACCAGACGGCCTTCGATGTCCAGCCTGGGAAACGGGGCTGGGATTGCCTTCAGGGCTCTACTTAAGGTAACCTTAAGGGCAGGCCAGTTTCCATGGCCTCTGTGCTGTCTTGAGGCTCCGTTGTCTTACATAGCATCTAAGCCTGCCTGATCTGCCACTCATTTGGGTCTCAAATTTTTTCAGGAGGCCTTGATTAAACCACAAATGCTTGTCTGAGTTCACACTTGTCTCAAAAACAATCTAAGAAAAGTCTAATTACAGCAAGAACTTAAGGGTATGGGGCAATCTTTTTTCAATACCGGAAATAGCACATAGGGCCTGGGACTTTCTAGGCAAGTGCTCTACTACTGAGCTAAACCCCCAGTTGATGTCTTAAGATTTCTTTTAAAGATAGTAATCCTCTGGGAACAAGTGCTTAAGGACCAGGGACCAGAGGATTCCTGGATGGAAGGCCCTGAGGGTAAACACTCCTACTGTCTCCTCACTTGGGGATCAGCAACCCCTAGAGGGGCTCTTCTACTCCTAGGTCAGGAGTCTCCTCTACAAACTATATGGTTGCCTGTCACTGTACACACACACACACACACACACACACACACACACACACACACACACTGCCCATAAGGATGAAAATCACAGCTAACAGCAATGGCATATTTACCTATAAGAATGCAGAGACGGAGCTGGAGAGATGGCTCAGTGGTTAAGAGCACTGACTGCTCTTCCACAGGTCCTGAGTTCAATTCCCAGCAACCACAGGGTGGCTCGCAACCATCTGCAATGGGATCTGATGCCCACTTCTGATGTGTCTAAGACAATGACAGTGTACTCACATACATAAAAATTTTAAAAAGAAAAAGAAAAAAAAAAAAGAACTCAGAGAAATCACAGGATGGCCTTGGCTTGTTAGCCCAGATTAAGCCATTCTCCCACTATAGGATTATATGTCATCTTTCTGAGACCGATACACCTCAGCTCAGCAGGAAGCCAGCCTTTTCATGCAATGCTTTTTGAGTATTATTTTCAAATGATTTTTTTATGTGTGTGTGTGTGTGTGTGTGTGTGTGTGTGTGTGTGTGCATGGGTACCCACAAAGAACCTAAGATGCCCTGGAGCTGGAGTTAGATGGTCGTGAGCCATCTGACATGGACGTTGGGAACCAAACTATGGGTTGTTTTCTCTAAAATATGTATTTATTTATTTTATGTATAGGAGTACACCATTGCTCTCTTCAGACACACCAAAAGAGGGCATCAGACCCCATTGCAGATGGTTGTGAACCACCACATGGTTACTGGGAATTGATCTCAGGAGCTCTGGAAGAGCAGTCAGTGCTCTTAACCGCTGAGCCATCTCTCCAGCCCCAAACTATGATTCCTGAAAGGACAGCCAGTGTTTGTGAGAGGACAGTCACTGAGTCCTAAACATTTTCTTGATTTTACTATGAGAGATAGTCAAATGGCCTAGTGGTTGAAAGTACTGGCTGCTCCTCCATAGGATCCAGGTTTTAGTCCCGGTATCCACGCAGTGGCTCACAATTGTCCCTAACTCTATGGGATCTGATGCCCTTTCCTGGCCTTAATGGGTACCAGGCATGAACATGGTGCAAAAATGTACATGCAGGCAAAATACCCTCACACATTTAAAAACATGTTATATGTGTGTGTGAGAGTGCATGTGAAAGCATGAATGAAAGGTAAAGGAGTATTAGATCTCTTGGAGCTGGAATTTCAGGCATTTGTGAGTCACCTGATGTGAGTGCTGGGATTTGAACTCTAGTCCTCATGACTGAACAAGTGTCCTTCACCACTCATCTCTTGAGGCAAGTTGTTTACCTTCTCTGAGTCTCCCATTTCCTTATGTGCAATATGACATTAGTTCTCGCTCCAGCTGCCCTTGCCAGAGATTTCTTCAAAAGACCTGCCCCCAAACAGGCAGAGAGGGAAAAAATGGGCCATAAAAAGGATGGAGGGAGAAACCAAACACATACACTAAGTGGGACATAGACACGCCTGTAACCTCGGCATCCAGGAAGTGGGAGCAGGGAAATGGGAGCTTGAGAGCAGGCTAGATTACAGAGTGAGATGCTGCCTCAAAAACAGGATGAATGCTGGGTGTGGTGGCATGCATCATTAATCTCAGCACTTGGAAACAGGCAGATGGATCTCTCCGAGCTCCAGGCTAGCCTGGTTGGTCTCCAGAGTGAATTCCACGACAGCCAGGGCTACACAGAGAAACTCTGTCTCAAAAAAAAAACAAAACAAACCCTAAGAAAAACCTAACTTATAGTAAGGATTTGGGATGTGACAGATCTCTCTTCAGTGCTATCAATGGGGACCTAGGGCCTGGGGCTTCTAGGCCTGTGCTCAACTAAGCCAACTCTAGCTGATGTTTTAAGATTTTTTTTTAAATTTAATTACTTATTATTTGGGAAATAGGTTAAGACAGGATTTCTCTCTGTAACCCTAACTGTCCTGGAACTCACTCTGTAGTCCAGGCTGGCCTCAAACTCAGAGATGTGACTCCCTCTGTCTCCCAAGTGCTAGGATTAATGATGTCTGACAGGAAGTGTGTGGGGTTTTTTTTTTTTGTGTGTGTGTGTGGTTTTTTTTTTCGAGACAGGGTTTCTCTGTAGTTTTTTGTTTTTTTTTTCTTTTAAGATAGTTGAAGAACTGTGGGAACTCTTAGAACTGGGGTGGTGGTGGAATCACGGGAGACCAGAATGGGGTTTAACCGAAGATGATCTTTCAAGAACCCCCAAATCCACCTCAGCCAATGGCAAAGTGCCCACGGGGAAGACAGAAGCAAAGACACATTGTCTGTATAAAATGTTTATTTTCAGAGGACAGTGTGGCCTGGTGTTTGGGAGGGTGCCCCACCCAGCAGGCTGACTGACAGGCCTGCTCCGCCTTGCACATCCCAGAGCACACCAGGGCCTGCCTGCTCTCAACTCCAGAGCAACAGTCTAAAAACTGAGGTTGTTCCTGCCCCAGCAGACAGACCCCCAAAGAGCCAAAGAGCCCATGTGTTGTCTGTAGTACCAGCCACTCTGCCCCTCCTTGCAGGGCTCCTTCTACATGTGTGAAGACACACATGTGTGAACACACTAGTCTGAAAAGCACTGTTTAGTTTAGCTGCATCTGTCAGGTTCCAAAAGGAATTTTCACATTTGCTTACTTCCAAATCTTCCTCTGTCCCTGACTCCTACCTGCACCCCAGTTCTGCCTTACTCCTTTCTCAGGGACTCCTCCCTCCCTGGCCACATGGGGAAGGGGCAGCTGGCCTCAGCTCTCCCCTAAAACAGTCAAGAAAACCAACAACAATCCTATGAAGCTTTAGCACGAGGGCTCCCATCTTCCCCCCCAAAAAACGTAACTATTAAAATCAAAAAACAAGAAAGTAAACAAACCAAGAAGCATAAATAAACAACTGGGCCAGCAAGGAGGAAGGTAAGGTGGCCTTCGGCGGTGGCCTCCTGTGCCCAAACCAGGCTCCTCTCCCCGTGGAACTCAGCCATCAGTAGCCAAGATGATGGCAGCCCCGAAGATCCCCACACTCTCGCCAAGTAGCTTCATCTGGTTCCAGAACTCGACGCGTCGTGTGTTATGCCAATAGGAGACATTGCCATCAATGAGCAGCATGACAGGAGGTAACAACACGGCCAGGATCTGGGCAGCCAGCGTCACATAGTAACCTGACAAGAAGGCCAGGGCCAGGACCCCATAAAGCACGAAGAACAGCTGGACCATCAGCTCCCCTCCTGGAAGATGGTTCAGGTACGCCAGCCGGTCCTCCTTGCTGTGCTGCAGTGAGTAGGCCTAGAGACACACAGCATCCTTTTAAGACTGTAGCAGATGAGCGCCTCCCTAAGGTGGTGACCACAAGGTAGCCCCTGTAAAATGGGCTTCAAAGTCCTTTCTCTGGATGGGGACTCTCTGAAAATAGGGCCTGTCTCCCGCTCTGATTATAGGGCTCCGAGAGGTAAGGCTGACCTCTACTCTCCTGGAAGCCTCTGAACAAAGAAAGTATGTCTCCATAGTCAGATGGAGACTCAGATTTTTGAATATACACACCACGGAAGCCCACACAGAACTCTGCACATAGGATGTCATTCCTGGTTCCTAGGATGAGGTCAAGAGTCTGAGTCTATCTTCGTCCTCATCTGCAGTGGCCTTCCACAGCACCAGGGAGATCTACCTGACTATCCTACGTAACCCCCATCAACTCTAAGTGGCAGAACTACAAGTAGAGCTGATTTGCACTGTGCCTCTTCTTTGTCCCCTCTCTCAGTCCTCTAGAGGCTGAAGCAATGAGAAAATCACCTAATCTTCTTTGCTGGATTCTCAAGATTGGGACTGAATGGTCAGTTCAACTTCTTATCTAGCTGGTAACAAAAATGTTGAAGTGAAGGACCCTCAGCCAGGTATTGAGTACTTGGAGGGCCCTCCAGAAGGAACCAGCAGCTGTCCAGGGCAATCTCTTAAGAGTCACCAGAAATTACTCACAAGGCCTTGCTCTGCCCAATGGCCAGGATTCTGCCAGGCTGAAGCTCATGCCATTCTCATACAGTGTCTCCAATCAAGAGAACCCCAACGTACCACACAAATGAGGTAGATGCCCAGGAACACCTGGCCAGTGGACTGCAGGGAACGGCTTCGGGGCTTTCGACGGTACAGCTCCCCAGCCCCGCTGGCCAGCACCAGAAAGCCACCAATGATGGCAACTGTGCGGGAATACATACGGACCTAAGGCCAGGGAGAAAGGAACCCCAGTCAAGAACTGCCATCATGTCTTTTGGTTGTCAAGAACATAGAACTGCCCATTTCTACGCGTCCCGTTCTATCTGATGAACCCTCTTGCCTATTCCAAGTGTAGTCTGCAGAGAGAATTCTCTTTACAAGGCAGAAACTAAGGGCTGAGGGGGGGGTAAGAAAACTGTCCGTCGTCCTACAGAAAGTGGAAGAACCCAGCCACCACAGATTGCCACCTCCTCCACCCCTAGCCTGAAACTTAATGGCAGGGTTCTTCCCTCTATGTAGTATAGACTCTATACCAACTAAAACAAGAATAGCCAGCCAGGGGGCTGGTGAGATGGCTCAGCGGATAAGAGCACCCGACTGCTCTTCTGAAGGTGATAAGTTCAAATCCCAGCAACCACATGGTGGCTCACAACCATCCATAAGGAGATCCGATGCCCTGTTCTGGAGTGTCTGAAGACAACTACAGTGTACTTACATATAATAAATAAATAAATCTTAAAAAAAAAAAAAAAAAAAAAAAAAAGAATAGCCAGCCAGGTGGTGGTGGTGGTGGTGGTAGTGGTAGCAAATGCCTTTAATACCAGCCCTTGGGAGGCAGAGGCAGATGGATCTCTGTATGTGTGTGTTTGAGCCATCCTGGTCTACAGAGAAACCCTGTCTAGAAACAAAACAAAGCAAAACAAATAGGCCCACTATCCCATTGCTGTTCACTGCCTCCCCTACTAGACTGACAGTCTGGTCTTTTCTGACCCTGCCTCCAAGCTACCTCACCTCCAGGCTCCCAGTGGCCTGTATAAGCTTCTGCATTTGAAGGCACAGATTCTGCACTAGTATTAATCACATTTCATAAAACCTGATGAGTAGACCAGATATTCTCCAAAGTCTCTTTTGTTTTACTAGTCTGACACTAATAAAGCAATGGCTTAAAAGATTCTGAGAATCAGATAACTCTGGGTTACTGATCCCTTCCATATACTGTGGCATGATTTTGGGAGAGTCCATTTTCCATCTCTGGACCTCCCTTTTCACATTCTACAAGGGAGGTCTGTGTGGTCTCTATGGGTCTGACACGTCTGTGGTCTGTAATAATTGCCACAAAACTGCTACAAACCTAGTACCCCAGTTTTCCTGGGCTTCAAGTTCGGGAGTACCATATATACCCACCACATACATCAGGAACCTGCAGCTCCTTCCCCATAACTAAGTCTCGTCTGGAGTTCCCGTGCTCACCTTTAGCCAGTCCCCGTAGTGGACATAGCCCCCGATGTAAGCAGCGTAGGTGCTGATGGCTAGCTGCAGCGCGGCGCCCAACGCAAACCAACGCCGCTTCACTCCGAAGGACATGAAGCTAGCACACAACACAGCTGCCCCCATGTCGAAATACAGATAAGGCACCGGGATGTCGGGCTTCCTGTGGATCGAGTGTAGGGAACAAGGAGGAGAGAATGAATGGAGCTTAAGTATCTGGGGACCTCTGTAAGTTCCTGCAATCGCCACTGCTCCCCAGAAACACGAGCTCCTTCTCCCGCCGACACACCAGTGCTGGCCGTACAGCCGAAACAGAGCATCTTCCAACCTGTTTGAGTACCAATGCCTCCCAGTCTAAGTGTCCCGACTTCTGGGCCCCAACTTCCCCCCAACATCACCGCACCCCAGTTCCTGGGACAGGCCGGACCGCCCCCCACCGCATTCGACGACTTCGTGGGCGCGCTCACCGGCGCGCCTCGGCCCTTTCAGCGTACAACATGAGTTGGCTGAAGCAGCCCCAAAAGGGGCAGCGCGTGAGCAGCACGGAACCCAGCTGCATGATCAGCTGCAACATCCAGCGTCTCGATCCAATCTTCG
Organism: Mus minutoides; assembly: GCA_902729485.2. NCBI lineage: Eukaryota > Metazoa > Chordata > Mammalia > Rodentia > Muridae > Mus > Mus minutoides. Next base: position 1,205,058 of record LR749871.1, on the reverse strand, counting down.
AAGCCATCTTGGGAAAGGGCAGTCCGCTACGGCCTCAGCCGGGTCGGGGAGACCGGCGCCAAGGATGATACAGGCAACTTCCGGTCCCTGACTGTTTTTCTTTTCGTCGGGAAACAAAGCTCTTGCTCGCTAGTTCCGGATGGGAAAAATGTATTCTACAAGGAGGAGTCAGCCTTTCTGAACGCTCCCCATGGAGAGAACTCAGCTTCTCTGCACTTTCTTTCCCTTTAAAAAAAGATTTGTTTAGGGGCTGGTGAGATGTTTCAGCGGTTAAGGACATTGCTGCTCTTCCAGAGCTCCTGAGTTCAATTCCCAGCAACCACAAGGTAGTTTACAACCGTCCATAAAGGGAACTGATGCCCTCTTCTGGTATACCGGTGTTACGTGAAGACAGAACACTCATACATTAAAAACAAAACATAAACCACTTGGTTTTTTTGTTTGTTTGTTTGTTTTAAGAATTTTTATTCATTTTATTTATATGAGTGCACTGTCGCTGTCTTCTGACACACCAAAAGAGGGCATCAGATCTCATTACAGATGGTTGTGAGCCACCATGTGGTTGCTGGGAATTGAACTCGGGACCTCTGGAAGAGCAGTCAGTGCTCTTAAGTGCTGAGCTATCTCTCCAGCTCTGACTCATTTATTTGTGTATATGAATATTCTATTTACATGTATGCCTGCATGACAGAAAGGGGCATCAGATCCTATCATTAGATGGTTGTGAGCCACTAAGGTTGCTGGGGATTGAAGTCGGGATCTCTGAAACAGAAGCCGGTGTTCTTTGTACTCTCAAGATGGGACAGGAGCAAGGAGCATAGTGCTGAAACATCAGAAATCCCGGAACACAGCTTGGTGTATGGAAGCAACCAGTTCTGGATGTAACCAAACCTGGACTCCAAGCTGAAAACCGATCCTGTGTCATCTAAATGGAGAATCAAGTGTGAAATGGGGATAATAGCTTTCCACCTCATCATTGCTGTGAGACTTAAATGTAACAAAGGTGGTTTGGCAGATAATAAGGGTCCCATAAAAGGCTGTAATACAGGCCCCAGAGAGAATTCTCTGCCTTTGGCTGAACTTTTAAAATAAGGAGTCCTCTTGTCTCTAAATCACCTGTTTAGTCTTGATGCTTTTGTCTCCTAAGAGAAGAGAGAGACCTACACATCCACCCACGCAACACAGACAGGAGTTGCTCCCAAAAACGTTTCTAAACAGGTCCACTTCCCCCATACCCTTTCTTTCCCACTCCCTCCAGTGGGTGGTTGGCTAAAAGGGAGGTTAAAGCATTTAAGAACCATCATTAAATATTAAAACTACAGATCTGCCTGCCTATGCCTCCTGAATGCTAGAATTAAAGTCACCACGCTCATCTCACATTCCTCCTCCTCCTCCTCCTCCTCCTCTTCCTCCTCCTCCTCCTCCTTTAAACAAAGACTAAGTATATCAAAGAACTAGGGAATGGGATTGTGTAGATGCAAATTGGGCATGGATAATAGACAAGGGGAATGATAAAAGGCCCGGGTTAAAGGCTATTTTGTCTACTTCTATCCTTCATATGCCATAAGACAAGTCCACAGAACAGAATCTCTTTCCAAGGAGTTATACTTTACCAGTCTCTTCAGCTAGCACGGACTCATGCAGTGCTCTGATGTCTAGCGCTGAGGGGCTAGAAGGAACCGAACTTTATTTTTCTTTCCTTTCTTTCTCTCTCTTTCTCTCTCTTTTTTCTTTCTTTCTTTCTTTCTTTCTTTCTTTCTTTCTTTCGTTTTGTTGGGTTGTTTGTTTGTTTGTTTTGTTGGATTTTTTTGAGACAGAGTTTCTCTGTATAGCCCTGGTGTCCTGGAACTCACTTTGTAGATCAGGCTGGCCTCGAACTCAGAAATCCGCCTGCCTCTGCCTCCCGAGTGCTGGGATTAAAGGTGTGTGCCACCATGCCCAGTTCTTTCGGTTTCTCTGTGTAGTTGTGGCTGTTCTAGAATTCCCTCTGTGGATCAGGCTCGCCTGGAAATTAAGAGATTTGCCTGCCTCTGCCTCCTAAACACTAGGATTAAAGACTTGCACCATTCACCACCACATGGATGGATTTGATTTTCTTTTATTTTTTATTTATTTTTTGGTTTTTTGAGACAGGGTTTCTCTGTGTAGCCCTGGCTGTCCTGGAACTCACTCTGTAGACCAGGCTGGCCTCCAACTCAGTTATTTTATTTTATTTTATTTTATTTTGAGACAAGGTTTCGCTGTGTAACCTTGGCTTGCCTAGAATTTACTCTGTAGACCAGGTTGACCTCAAATTCATAGAGATCTACCTGTCTCTGCCTCCCAAATGCTGGGATTATTTATGTCCGTAAGAGTCCCTACAAGCCTACCTGGCAGTGGCCCACCTTTCCATTATAACCTTAGCAATCAATTTCAACAGAGTCTCCCTCAGCCATCAATATGTGTGAGGAGAAAATTCTGGGAACCTGGAAGCTTTTCTGATACACACTCCATCTGCCCTCTTTCCCTATAGACTAACCCTAGTCTGGTGCTGGGGGGCAGGTGTTATCATACTACTAGGTCAAGGGAAGGGAATAAATGAATTGGGCATGTCTTGAGAAATCAGCACAGCTCAACCCATCTTTTAGCCTCATCCTGACAGTAGAGCCTCACAGACATCCAAAGAACTTCCTTTTTTCTCCTACATCTCCCTTGAACTTCCACAGGCTCCCTCACCTCACCAGAGGCTCCTCAGCTCTTCCCTGGCTCCAAGGCCCTGGAACAACTTGTATTTGGCCAGGACCATAACCATTGCCACAGAGGCCAGTGTGGTACCTATAACGGCTAACATGGTCGTGCTCCCTGTCTTAGTCAGGCAGAGCAATGCCTCCACACTGCTCGGCACACCCTGAAGGCCCAGCATATATCAAGTTGCCCAGGCCGGACAGGTGCAAGCACCTCAGCTTTCCAAAGACCCACTGCAGGTGACAGTATAGGGGAGCTGCCAGCAGAAATCATGTATCTGTCCCTTTTATATTTGAGGTGCTGTAGCCAATTAACTACAAGAGACAAATTACTGCTCACAAGGCCACAAAGGCCTTGGCATCCAGTGTGCTGTTGTTTCTCCTCCCAGCCAGAGACTTTCGGGCCTGATGTGACAGCCAGGGTAGTTCCTCTGAGAACCAGCAGAGGTGGAAGAGGTGTGAGCGCGCTACAGTCCAATTCAGGCAGCTGGTTGTGACTCTGGCTACGATGCCTAAGCTCCCCCAGTGCTACTGGCTGCAAAAGTCCAGGTGGTGAGCAGTTGTGGAAAAGATCCATAGTAGAAATCCCAGAGCAGCTGGAAAAAAAAAAATCTAAGGCAGGAGACCCAGTCGGTTGTAGAGAGAATGATCTAGCAGCTCCAGGAAACTTGGGCTGCCCAAAAACGCCATTAGCCAGACTCCACAGGATACTGTGAAAAGGCGGCAGCCTCAGAGCCCCCAGGGTTACTGGAAATGCCAAGTGGCAGGTGGTTAAGATTACTGTGGCTTGGCTCCAGGAACCAGATTCGCAGCACGGAGGGGAAGCAGAACAGGTTGAGGCTCCCACAGTCCACTCTACTGCTTGGCAAGTGCACACTGCTGTCAAACTCCAAAGAAAGGTTAATCCCACTATTAATGGTGTGGTCATTGTGAACGAGGAGTGGCTGCACCTGGCCCATTCCTGTCCAGCTAGAGATTCATCAGAAGATGGCATTGGAGAATAGAAGATATGGAGACCCTCGGGCTCCAATTGCTCCTGGCAAGACTAATTTTAAGCAGGATACAGTGGGCCACACCTATCATCATCCTAGCACTGGGAGCCCGAAGCAGAACAGTCTCCATGAGTTCAAAGCTAGTCTAGGTTATAGATGGTGACCCTTCACCAAAACCAGCTGGGAGGATGACTGCCTAGCAGGCACAAGACCCTGAGTTCAAACCCCAGTACCACATAAATGAGGCATGGCTGCACAGGTCTGTAATCCTGGCCCTTGAGATGTAGAGGCAAGGAGAAGATCAGAGGGTCAAGGTTATTCTCCCATACACGGTAAGTTTAAGCCCATGCACAAACCTGAGATATATGAGATCCTGCTTTAAAAAAAAAAATCCAGCCGGGCATGGTGGCGCACGCCTTTAATCCCAGCACTCGGGACGCAGAGGCAGGCAGATTTCTGAGTTCGAGGCCAGCCTGGTCTACAGAGTGAGTTCCAGGACAGCCAGGGCTATACAGAGAAACCCTGTCTCAAAGAAAGAAAGAAAGAAAGAAAGAAAGAAAGAAAGAAAGAAAGAAAGAAAGAAAGAAAGAAAGAAAGAGAAAGAGAAAGCAGGGGCAGGGATATCCAAAGATCAAGGTCAGCCTGGTTCATATGAGATCCTGTCTCATACAATAAGACAACTCTCGTCTTCCAACTTCACATGGGTTTTAGGTATCAAACTCAGGTTACCTGATTGTACAAAGTTAATCTCTGACCTCTACGCTCATGCTGTGACATGTGTGCTGTAGCACATGCACCCATGCACATACATAGTGCGCACATGCACGCACGTACAATAATAAAGCAAAATAATCCCTGTGGTGGTGGCACACCCCTTTAATCCCAGCACATGGGAGGCAGAGGCAGGCAGATTTCTGAGTTCAAGGCTAATCTGGTCTACAGAGTGAGTTACAGGACAGCCAGGGCTACACAGAGAAACCCTGTCTCAAAAAAACCAAAAGGAAAAAAGAAAAAAAAAAGTAAAGTAAATTTTTTAAAAGGTTTATCAAAATTGGATAGTATATTGATAGGGAACTGGCATAATAAATTCAAAACCCAGCCTTCTAACTTTTGTTTTGAAATAGTATTTCACTACACATATGAAGCCCAGAATGACTTCAAACTTCATGCTCTTCCTGCCTTGGCCTGATGAGATTGCGGTTGTTAGGCACCATGAGGGTTTGAAACTTGTGTTTAGACAAAGTGTGGAGCTGAGATGGAAGGAAGGACCATCCAGAGACTGCCCCACCCGGGGATCCATATCCTAATCAGCCACCAGATGCAGACACTATTGCATATGCCAGCAAGATTTTGCAGACATGACCCTGATATAGCTGTCTCTTGTGAAGCTATGCCAGTGCCTGACAAATACAGAAGTGAATGCTCATAGTCATCTATTGGATGGAACACTGGGCCCCCCAATGGAGGAGCTAGAGAAAGTACCCAAAGAGCTGAAGGGGTATGTAACCCTATAGGAGAAAAAGCAATATGAACTAGCCAGTACCCCCGGAGCTCGTGTCTCTAGCTTCATATGTAGCAGTAGATGGCCTAATCGGCCATCAATGGGAGGAGAGGCCCTTGGTCTTGCAAAGATTATATGCCCCAGTAGAGGGGAATGCCAGGGCCAGGAAGCAGGAGTGGGTGGGTTGGGGAGCAGGGCAGGGGGAGTGTATAGGGGACTCTCAGGATAGCATTTGAAATGTAAATGAAGAAAATACCTAATAAAAAATTGTTAAAATAGGACCGGGCGTGGTGGCACATGCCTTTAATCCCAGCACTGGGGAGGCAGAGGCAGGTGGATTTCTGAGTTAGAGGCCAGCCTGGTCTACAGAGTGAGTTCCAAGACAGCCGGGGCTATACAGAGAAACCCTGTCTCAAAAAACCAAAAAAAAAAAATTGTTAAAATAAAACTTTGCATTTCTGTTATTCAGCAGGTAGTCATGAGCCACCATGAGAATGCTGGGAATTAAATCTGGGTCCTCTGGAAGAGCAGCCTATGCTCTTAACTGCTGAGCCATGTCTCCAGCTTTTAAACTAGGTTACAATAAGCAGTTTACAACATATTCGGAGCTGGGGTAAAGCTCATTCAAGCATGCATGAGACCCCCAGTTCAATCTTCTGCTGCTAAACAAGCAATTTTTTGTTTTGTTTTGTTTTTCAAGACAGGGTTTCTCTGTATAGCCCTGGTTGTCCTGGAGCTCACTCTGTAGACCAGGCTGGCCTCGAACTCAGAAATCCTCCTGCCTCTGCCTCCCGAGTGCTGGGATTAAAGGTGTGTGCCACCACACCCAGCCTAAACAAACAATTTTACAGAGAAAGATATAAAACTCTGCATTTAGAAACTCAAAGTCTGAGCTGGACAGATGGTTCAGTGGTTAAGAGCATTGGCTACTTGCTCTTCCAGAGGTCCTGAGTTCAATTTCCAGCAACCACATAGTGGTCACAACCATCTGTAATGGGATCTGATGCCCTCTTCTAGTGTGTCTGAAGACAGCTACAGTGTACTCATATAAATGAAATAAATATATAGAAAGAAAGAAAGAAAGAAAGAAAGAAAGAAAGAAGAAAAGAAAAGAAAAGAAAAGAAAAGAAAAGAAAAGAAAAGAAAAGAAAAGAAAAGAAAAGAAAAGAAAAAAATAGAAAGAAAGAAACTCAAACTCAGAGGTTCCTATTGGCTCGGTGGTTAAAATCACTGGTTGATCTTCTAGAAGGCCCAGGTTCAATTCCTATCATCCACAAGGTAGCTCACAACTATCCAGAATTCCATTTCCAGGGAAATCCAACAACCATCTGGCCTGGCCTCTGTGAACACCAGGCATACACATGATATATATATTAAATCTGCATATATATGTATGCAGGCAAAACAACCATACCATACACACAAAAGAAAAAAAATATCCCGGGCTGGAATGTTGGCTCAGTGGTTAAGTTCACTTGTTACAAAGGACCTGGGTTCAATTCCTTGTCCCACATGGAGGCTCACCACCTCCTCAAGCACCAGCATGTGTGATACATAGACACACACGCATGCAAAGCACTTATACACATAAACTAATAATCTAAAAAAAAAGAAGGGGGGCTGGTGAGATGGCTCAGCCGGTTAGAGCACCCAACTGCTCTTCCGAAGGTGATGAGTTCAAATCCCAGCAACCACATGGTGGCTTACAACCACCCGTAACAAGATCTGTCGCCCTCCTCTGGTGCGTCTGAAGTCAGCTACAGCATACTTATGAAGAATAATAAGAAATGAATCCTTGGACCGGAGAGACCAACCGGAGCAAGCCAGGCTGTCCGGAGCGAGCGGAGCCGAACGGGGACGGCCAAAGCAAGCAGGGACAGCCGGAGCTAGCGGGGCCGGAGCGAGTGGGGCCGAACGGGAATGGCCGGAACGAGCGGGGCCAACCAGAGCAAGCGGAGCCGATCAGAGCGAGCCGGGCCGGCTGGAATGAGCGGGGGGGCCGTACGGGGGCGGCCAGGAGCGAGTGGGGCTGGCCGGAGCGAGCAGAGCCGGCAGGAGCGAGCGGGGTTGACAGGAACAAGGAAAAAAAAAAAAAAGAAGAAAAAGAATTCAAACTCTGCATTATGCAAGCTGGAATTGGAAGTACTAGCTACTTCTGAAAGATAGTCTGGCCGTACTTTGTTAACCCTGTCATTGCGGTGACAGTGATGCATCCTAAAAGCTGGGGACACATTTAAGAACAAGGGAAGGAGCTAGAGAGATGGCCCGGTGGTTAAGAGCAAGAGGACTCACAGTACCCACATGGCTCACAACCATCTGTAACTCTAGTTCCAGGGGCTCTGATGCCCTATTCTGGCCTCCAGGAAAACAGGGTGGATGTGGTAGTTCACAGCTATAACACCACTACACCCAAGACTGTAGCAGCAGGACTGTCCTGAGTTTAAGGCCAGCGTGAGCTAGTGCAGTGATTCTCACAACCATTCTGAGGGAAATTAAATGACTCTTTCCTGGGGTCACCTAAGACTGTCAGAAAACAGATACTTACAATTCATAACTAGCAAAATTACAGTTATGAAGTAACAATGAAAAAACTTTTATGGAGGTTATCACAGCTTGAGAAACTGTATTAAAGGGCCACAGCATGAAGACGGTTGAGAACACTGGCTAGTAAGTTCCAGGCCAGCCAGAGCAATAGCATAAAAGGCGATCTTAAAAACAAGTGTATGAGCTGGGCATGGTGGCGCACGCCTTTAATCCCAGCACTCGGGAGGCAGAGGCAGGCGGATTTCTGAGTTCGAGGCCAGCCTGGTCTACAGAGTGAGTTCCAGGACAGCCAGGGCTATACAGAGAAACCCTGTCTCGAAAAACCAACAACAACAACAAAAAAGACTCTGAGTATCCTGTAGCTGTCTTCAGACTAGGAGGGGACATCAGATCCCATTATACATGGTCATGAGTCACCACATAGTTCCTGGGAATTGAACTCAGGACCTCTGAAAGAGCAGTCAGTACTTTTAACTGCTGAGCCATCTCTCCAGCCTCTAGAAAATCAATCTTTAAGGCAAAGGACACAATAGGTTTTAATACTTTGAGGTGACAGGTGAAAAATACTTGCCTTAACTTCCTGTGTAAGTCACCACGTAAGAGTTTTGTGGGTTTAGTTAGAACACAGCAGAGCAGTACGGATGCCCTCTTCCCTGTAAAGTGCTATCAATGATCACTATATAAGATTCCTAAAGATCAGGCAGCACACTGGAATTTCAAGCTTATTTGGTTTAGTTTCTCCATGTAGCCCTGGCTGCCCTGGAACTCTGTCAACCAGGCTGGCCTCAGACTTACCAGGTCCCACCTGCCTCTGCCTCTGCTGGCATTAAAGGTATGTGCAACCACTGCCTGGTGATTTCAAGTTTCTTTAGGGGGGAGCTCTGATGCAGATGGAAAGGTAAGCTCATCACGTGGATGTAACCATCCTCCAGATCGAACCCTCATTCAACCAGGTTCCAGAGTTTTACAGTGCCATCCTTGGTAGTTCAAAGGGAAAATGGCTTTTTTCTTTAAAAACAGGCCCTGGCTGGCCTTAGACTCAGGTATCCTCCTGCCTCTGCCTCCCTAGTGCTGGAATTATAGGAGCGCACCTCCGCAGCATCCACTATGTCATTTCTTCCTTACCAAGGAACTTGTGCACCAAGGCAGACAATGGACCAGTGTGTGCAACTGGAATGCTGGGACAGTGGGGAAAACAAACACTGCCTGCTCCAAGAACAGATTCTGAAACATGCTTTCTTCGCTTCAGCAGGGTTAGGGAGGGCTGGTCAGATGGTTCAGCAGGTAGACTGTTGCTACCAAGCTTGCCAATCTGAATTTGATTCTTGGAACACACTTCTTCCATAACCTCCACAGCTGCATGATGGCAGGTACACACCCACCACCACATGTACAAACTTTTAAAAAATTCTTAAAGCGTTAAGGAGCAGCCAGCAATATGGCTCCGAATGCAAAGGTGACCATTCCCAAGCCTGATGATCTGAGTTCTAGCCCCAGGACCCACACTGTGGAAAGAGAGAACCAATTCCTGCAATCTGTCTTCTGATCCCCACATGTGCCCCTCCCCCAACACACACAAAATGAAAAAAAAAAAAAGTGTCAATGAGGGGACTGGAAAGATGGCAGAGTGATTAAGAGTGGCTTTCAGAGAACTCAAGCACCCACATAGGGTGGCTTACAAACACCTGAAACTCCTCCCCTCCAGCTCCAAGAGATCTGTTACCATCTTCAAGTCTCAGTAAGCAGACATACACTGTCTTAAAAAAAACAAATCTTAAGTCAGGCCGTGGTGGCACATACTTTTAATCTCAGTACTCTGGAGAGAGAAGCAAGCCGATCTCAGAGTTCCGGGCCAGCCTACAGAGCAAGTTCTAGGCAAGCCAGGGCTATACAGAGAAACTCTGTCTCAAAAAAAAAACAAGCAAAACTAAACTATGAAAATATAAAGTGTCAAGCAAGAGCGCAGTGGGTCCTGAGTTCAACTCCCAGCAACCACATGGTGGCTCACAACCATCTGTAAAGGGATCTGATGCCCCCTTCTGGTGTGTCTGAAGACAGCGAGTGTACTCAGATACATAAATAAATCTCTAATAAAATAAAGTGTCAAGGAGCTGGTGTAAGTTTCCAAACTTTTGATTTTGTTTTTTCGAGACAGGGCTATTCTGTGTAGCCCTGGCTGTCCTGGAACTCACTCTGTAGACCAGGCTGGCCTCGAACTCAGAAATCCGCCTGCCTCTGCCTCCCGAGTGCTGGGATTAAAAGCAAGCACCACCACTGCCCGGCTAAGTTTCCAAACTTTACAACAAACAAATCAGGTGCCCAGACTCAAACAGAAGAGACTGAGCATCGCCCTTGGACGATCCCAGCACACTAAAGACCAGTGTGCAGTCGATGATAATCAAATGTCAAGGTCCCCATGGGGAGGAAATTAATGCCCCAAAGTCAAGGGGACACTGAAGCTGCCGGTCCATACTTCACCACAGATAGAGATTTCTGCACCATATTGTTGAATACTTCAAAGTCCTTTCAACCTATAAGGCAACTCCTCTGTACCCTACCCCAAACCTAACAAATAAAGCAAGGCACAGGGAGTCAGTGTGGGCCCATGAGACTAATCAAAGGCTTGGGGACTGCCCCAGTTCTACATTACAGACAACTGAGGCACTGTGGACAAGACACTGGGCTAGATGGAATTCATTGAGGGTGGAGGGTTAGAACACACATTATTTTTCAGACAATAATAAAATTCTTTTCACAGGGACTTCAAAGAAAAAATCCATGAGGGACAGAGGATGGGGATCTGCCCCCAACATATCACTTATGAGCCTCACCTAAAATGCCCTTTTCACAGGGCTGGAGGGATGACTTAATAGTAAAGAGTGCTTACTTTTCTCACAGAGGACCTGGTTTGATCCCTAGAACCCACACACAGTAGCTTGTAATCGTATTAGCTGCAATTCCTGAGAACCTCATACCCTTTTCTGGCCTGCTTTCTAGACATGCATGTACAGGTGGTATACACAAACTCACACATTCACATAAAAAGTAAAAGGCATTGGCGTGATGGCTCAGGGGTTAAAAGAATATACTGTGTTTCCCAGTTTCTATGCAGGCTGACCGTGGCACTTAACATGAACAGCTCCCCGCCACCTCCCAAATTTTTAATAAAGTTTGGTTTTACTTGTTTCACCACCACCCTTGTTTACAGTAGGGTCTCATCATATATCCTGGGCTGGCCTTGAACTCATGACCGTGCCTGAGCCTATCAAATGCTAGATTAGTGATACATTACCATACCGGATTCTAAATGGAGGTTGAGTACCTAGCAAGCATTGAATTCACTTTCATCTGTCAATTTAAACATCCTAGGACTAAGCCCTTTTCACAGGTATTTATATCAAGAACATCTAGGCATTTATGCCAATTCTAGATGAGTATTTCCCATGTTCAGTGTTGGCAAAAGTCTTGGGTAGGTGATGTCTCTCCAATTACAGAGAACGGAACAAGAGTAAGGAGTTGATTCTAACTGCAAGCTTCTGAATCTTTCTCCTATGCCTCCCTAGCCACACAATGCGCCCTCTGGGATGGGGGCTTAAAGTTCTCCCCTTTTAGACACTAAGAAGCACCAGGTGACACTTCTCTCAGGCAGACCTACAGGCTAAAGAAAAGACCAAGATACCCAATGGTCAAGCCTCTACTACTCCCTTTTTGGGTCGGTTTTTATAGCCCAGGCTAGCCTAGGCTAGCCTGTATCTCACTATACAGACACCCTGAGTGCTCTTGAGCTCTCAATCCTTCTTTCTCAGCCACGTGAGCGCTGAAATTACTGTATTTCTTGGGCTCTCTGGATCTAACATGGTCTCTTCCCTAAGGTCTGAATTTCTGTGCAAATTCAATCAAAGGCTGTTCTCTGAATCTGGCCAACAGCAAGCGATGCAAAGGTTCTTTTCAGCTGCTCAATAAATCCACCTACAATGGAGCTCTATGAATCAACCCCCCCACCTCTCTCATTCATACACACACACACACACACACCTAGAAACCCTGGGTCCCTCCCCCTTTAAAACTTGTATTCAGGGGCTGGTGAGATGGCTCAGCGGGTAAGAGCACCCGACTGCTCTTCCGAAGGTGATAAGTTCAAATCCCAGCAACCACATGGTGGCTCACAACCATCCATAACGAGATCTGGCTCCCTCTTCTGGAGTGTCTTAAGACAGCTACAGTGTACTCACATATAATAAATAAAATAAATCTTTAAAAAAAAAACAAACTTGTATTCATAATCATGCATACCACAGTCTGTTTGTGGATTTGGGTCTCCTCCCTTATGTGTGTGCCAAGATTCACATCAGGGTAAGCAGGCTTGTGCACACATCGCTCTGACCCTAGCTGCTCTTTATAACACACCTTATCCGGCACCTCTGAATGACTTCTCGAAGGTAAGAATAGTGGTTAAAAAGAAAATCAAAGGCTGAGCTCAGCAGACACACCATCCCTCTACATTTCAGACCCTTCATTTGGGGTGTTAAAGTACACACAAACCTGAGACATGAGTGATGGTTAAAAAAATTTGGGTTTTATTGTTTTTGCTAAACAATACTAAAAAAAAAAAGTTTTTTTCCATTTTGAAGGCAGGGCTTGAATTATTTAATTTTGATCCATTTATTTAATTAAAAAAAAAAAAAAAGGAAGGGAAAAGATCATGGCCAAAAAAAAAAACAAAAAACAAAACAAAAAAACAAAACAAAAAAAAAACCCACAAAAAGCTAGCCCCAGCCTACTCCCAAAGCTCTAGCCAGACACATGAGCATCACCATGTCCCACTCAGTGCCTGATATTCAGGTGGTGGCACTCTGCCCCAGGAGACCACCCTGAGGTGCAGGGGCAGCAAGTACCAGTCTCAGCTCTCAGCAGGTTAGTCAAACCAGGCAAACTGGAGGGCTAAAGTCCAGAAATTCTTTCCAGGTTTTCTGCCCATTGGCTGAGCACATACAAACTGTCATCAGCTTGTAAGATTTCAGGGAGTAGGAGGACGGCAGAAGAGAAACTAGAAGTTATTCAAGCTTTTTCCTGGGCTAGAGGCTCTGGACATAGACTTAAGAAAGACTGGGGTAGATGGAATCCAGGTTCTTAGAAGAGAAAATCAGCCCGGAGGAGGAGGAGCTGAGATGTGCCTTGCAAGCGATTTCTTCCTGCAGAGGCACAGGGGGAGGGGCGGCTGACTCCTGAGTGGAGAGTGCTGAGAGTTCGTCTAGTACCATGAAGACAAAGGCAGAGGGAGTCCTGAGGTTGGGACCCAATGGGAGACAGGTACATATAGTTAAAGACCAAAAAGCCATCAGGACCCTCAAGGCCAAATCCCATCTGCACACTGGCTCTGCAGGGCTGCAGGAGATCCTCGCTGTGAACTAAGTCAAGTTAATCGTCGGGCTCTGGGTGGTAGAAAGGACAACACATTTTTGTTTTCAGAGGAATGAGGTGGGAAGAGTGGCCATGATCTAGTAAAAAGAGACCTGCAAGAAGCAGAAAATACTTAGAGAACATTTTAATATATATTTCCATATATATATTTAAAGTTAAGAAAAATAAAACTAATTCAAGCCATGCCCTGTGCAAAAAAAGAAAAAAAAATCAAAGAAAAAAAAATGAAAAATTCAAAGTGAGACCTCTTTCTTCTGCTCTGGTCTCTACGTCAGAATCACAGTCAGCTTGTTACTTTTATTTTGGAAGAAAAGATGTAAAAGTTTCTTTCAATCATTCAGAAGGCAAGTATATCCACTTATAAAATCAGAATGGCAGAAACAGACTAGGGAAGGAAAGTCACAGGTGGAGGGCAGAGTGGAAAGGAATTTGCAAAAATAAAACTAACAAGATGACTGCTCAGAGGATTGAGAAGGGCATGGTGGGCCAAAGTCTGTTAGTCAAGTAATGATTCAACCTTTAAATTATTCTCTTGCTCTTTTTTTGTTGGGTGTTTGTTCAAGTCTAGGTTTTTTTTGTTTTTTGTTTTGTTTTTTTTTTCTTTTGAAACACTGACCCTAATAAGAGCCAGCAGGAAATATAGGATCCCTTCCCTCCCCGGCCTGCCTCCACTGAGGCCGCCACCATCGCTGTGGCTGATGCTGGAAGAGTCCTCCATGTGTGTGGACTCAGGATGACAGAGCAGCCTCCTTCTGTGGTTGTTGGGCTTGTGAACGCTGCAGTATCTTTTGGCTTTCCACGTCTCTAAAATGTTTTTCAACCTGCAAGAGACCAAGCAGCCAAGTCAGAAATGGAGACAGGGTCTCCTCTCCTCTCCAATCTGAGCCAAGCTTCCCAGGCCTAGCTAGCTTCCTGGCTTGCTGTTCTCCAACGCTCCTGCATCCACCCCCAGCTGCAAAACAGGCAGGAGAAACCTCTTATTTCAGCCACATGGGTGGCAGCTAAGCTAAGACTGGCTTAATAGGGTAGCTACAAACTACTACGTAATAAAATGGAGTAATTATTACCATCAAAACTCCCCTCTCCTTTATAACAATGAATTGCGTTATTTTATTTTTAATTATGTATAGTTATGTATGTGCACGGGAAAGAGAGAAAGAGAGTGCAGGTGTCAGAAGCCTTGGGTCCACTGGAATTTAGAATACAAAGAGTTGTGAGCTGCCTTACATAAATGCAGAGAACAGAATTCAGGTCTCCTTGAGGAGCAGCAAGTGCTCTTAACTGCTGAGCCATCTAGCTCTTCAAGCCCCTTCTTCCTATCTGACATAAATACAGAAAAAAAAGCTAGTGGGTAGGAAAATCAGTCCTACTGTACTTTCTAAATCCACAACAGTGCAGGCCTGAGAGGTGGCCTGGCGCTTAGGAGCACTTGCTCTTGTAGAGGACATGATTTTGGTTCCCAGCACCCACACGATAGCTCATAGCCAGCTAAAGCTCCAGTGTCATAGAATCCCAATGGCCACTTCTGACCTCCATAGGCCCCAGACACATACACGGTGTACAGACTCATATGCATGGGTGGATAGATGGATACATATGCAAAACACACCCATGAAATAAACTGAAAAAAAAAACAAAAAACAAAACAAAACTACCAAAGAGATTTAACAGTGGCCTTTAAACCATCAGATATTAAAAGTTGTTCTTCTCTAACTGTTACACTCTAAAGTGGAACCTACAGTTCTTAACCACCTGGTTCAGAGCCTGTTTTATTAAATGTGCTGTAATTCTGCAATTATGTGGTGTAAGACACAGGGCTGACTGCTCACCCTATCCCATACCACCAAGGTTTCTACCCTCACATTGTCGAGACCCAGTTGTAGAGCAGGGGCATCAGGCAGCACTGCTAGGAGACATCAGACTGCAGGAGCACAGCTGTCCACAGCTGTCCTGCTCTGACAAGGGAGAACCTAGGACAAGGAATGCGCCCCTCCAAAACCTCCACAGCTTCTTTACTTACTATTTTGCGTACATGGCTCAGTGCACTCCCCTCCTTGCCTTTACAATTTTCCACTTGATATGGGGGTGTAATAACAACTTCTTCCATGACTACAATGTTTTTTTCTTGCCATTTACAGTCTTTAATGCTGAAAGGAGAAGAACACAGGTAATTGTGACATCCTGTGGACACCCCATTAATTCATCTAATGAAGAACTAACTTCAGAGGCAGGCACTGTGGCCCATACCTTTAATCCCAGCACTTGGGAGGCATGAATTTAAAGCTAGACTGGTCTACCGACCAAGTTCTAGGTCAGCCAGGGCTACACAGAAAAACCCTGACTTGAAAAGAAGAGAAAGGCAGAGATGGGTGGATTTCTGAGTTTGAGGCCAGTCTGGTCTACAGAGTGGGCTACACAGAGAAACTCTGTCTTGAAAAACCAAAAAAAAAAAAAAAAAAAAAGAAGAAGAAGGAGAGGGGGAGGAGGAGGAGAGAAACAAAATATCACTAGACTAATAGGCTGACCCCAAGTTCTCAGCTCACTACTGAGCCAGAGAGAGGAGAAAACAAACATTCCCTGGGCATCTGTGGACAGGAAAACAACATCACTAATGCACATTATCTTAGGGGGAGCCCAGAACTGTTAGTTTGACGCAACAAAGGCCTGGAGAATCATAAAACATTTGGTGGCAGTCTCAGAAGCTCAAACCAAGTTACAAATGAACAACCAGACATAAGCCACTAGAACCGACTTAGAGGTCTAGAGCAGAGGCTGCCAACTGCTTTCTACACGGTGTCAGATCATAAGCAGCTACAGAAATCTGCCAACAGATGACACATATACAAGGGGCAGATCTGTCTTGCTGGCATAATCTGTTCACCCTTGACCTAGGGGGAAAAAATAGCACTTCTAGAAATAGTGATCTGTACTTTGCTTCCACCCAGCCTCTGCCCTCAGTCATGAAAGCTGCACTCCAACTGGCCCCACTCAATTACCATAGGTAAACACCTGCCAGACCAGGAAGATCCATTTGAGTTCACACATGGGGAATCCCAGGGCAGCTGATGCTACTGAGAGAATTCTTTCACATACCTGGAAATGCTCAGATACACCCGGCCCCAGACAGTTTTACAGCCAGCTGCCATCTGTGCATCAGACCCTGGGTGGTTAAACAGGGTAACAGAAGGCAGTGTGTGGGGGAAGGGGGGTTGAGGAGGGTGTCAAATGTTCCAGGTTTTCAGCACTTAGGGAAGCTAGTAGAGAGTCAATGATTTCTGCTGTGACAACATGTGTTTTAGAAGAAGGTAAGAAGGTTGCCTTCTGTTCTTCTAAACTCCCTGTGTTTGTCCCAAGGCAAAGTAGGGAAAGTGATATAACTTCCCTTAATAAAACCACAAGCTATCTTAAGAGGTAAGGATGGCAGTAACAACAACAAACAAGAAGCTAATCGTGAGCTCCAAATTATGGATTAATATTACCAGAGAGCCTTTCAAGACAATGCAATCCCAAACAAGTTTTCACAAACAGAAAGATTGCAATGATTGATTTAGGATCACAGTATTAGCTGGGCATGGTGGCACACACCTTTAATCCCAGCACTCAGGAGACAGAGGCAGGCGGATTTCTGAGTTCGAGGCCAGCCTGGTCTACAGAATGAGTTCCAGGACAGCCAGGGCTACACAGAGAAACTCTGTCTCGAAAAACCAAAAAACAAACAGGACCACAGTATTCTGTGCAAAGGGAGCTCCAAGCACCACCTCTGGATGCCAATATGCTGCCAACAGCTACCCTCGCTGCCCTGGTAACACTTTCAGCAAGACAACCACCCAGAAGCCGTTTGTCCGACAGCCAGCCTGACAGTATCAGCTCTAGGACTAGGAACCCCTATGCTCCCCAACTCACGTCTTGTGAATGGTCTGGAAGAGCTGTTGGCCCTCCAGGGAGACACCAGCGCTGATTGCGTAGGCCTGGCTCAGCTTCTCCTCCTTCTCCGTCCGTGCTTTGCTGGCAAGCTAGGGTGAGGGAGAGAAAAAAAAGACTCAGAAAAGTGTTCCCCTTCATTCTTTCCAACTCAGAACCTTCACACTAAGGAAGCAGGTCAGCAAAAATTGGTCTAGAGTCAGCATTAGAGAGCCAATGAAACAAACAACCCCCCAAATACAGCATCAAATTACTGCATGCGGTTCCTGGCCATCACCCCTCTTTTCTATTCTTCCCGAGGGAGGGCTTCCTATGTGCCAAACATGTACTGTGCTACGTTACAGATTCATCCCAAAGCGAGCGTGAAAACACAAGGCATCTCCAGTGAAAAAGAACAGGAAAATGAGCACGGGGACATGCAGTGTGACAGGGTCAGGGGTGGCTCTGGGAAGTGATAGCCAGAGAGAAACACTATCACACACTTCTACTTAAAGAAAAGAGAGTACAGGTCACCCATTACTGGGCTAAACTCAGGTTTAGAAACCAATGTGCACTTTGACAAGAGTTGAGACCCAGCTCTTGGCAATCAATGCTCAGCTTCTCCAGCACCATATGCTCATCTAACAGCCCAAGAGTGAGTAAACCTAACCTACTTTCACCTGAGCTGAGGGCAGCTCTGCCCCACTCTGCTCTGCACAAAAAGGAATGGTGTGAATTCTACCTTGTGCCTGCTGCTTCACAACCCCCCCCCCCCCTTGGATCAATCTCAAACTGAACAAAGGAAATTCTAGTAGAATCTGGTAGTCTACTAAAATGTCAGACTCCTTCTGGCAACCTATATTAGTCAACCTATATTAGGCCCACCTTACACTATTACTTGCTATAAAAACTTTTCAGTGTAAGACAAAACAAATGTGTTATACAAGGCAGTTAAGAAAAACAGGCAAGAGCCGGGCGTGGTGGTGCACGCCTTTAATCCCAGCACTCGGGAGGCAGAGGCAGGTGGATTTCTGAGTTCGAGGCCAGCCTGGTTTACAGAGTGAGTTCCAGGACAGCCAGGGCTATACAGAGAAACCCTGTCTCGAAAAACCAAAAAAAAAAAAAAAAGAAAGAAAAGAAAAAAGAAAAACAGGCATAGCCGAGTGGTGGTGGCGCACGCCTTTAATCCCAGCACTTGGGAGGCGAGGCAGGTGTATCTCTGTGAGTTTAAGGCCAGCCTGTTCTACAGAGCAAGTTCCAGGTCAGCCAGGACTAGAGAAACCCTGTTTCAAAAACAAAACACAACAAAACAAAAAACAAACCAACAACAACAAAACAAAAACAGGCAAGTAATGCACCTGAAAACTGAGAGAATGATCTAAAGATGTTTCAGTTTTATGAACACAGTCCATACGTATAATATAAACAAAATAAAGCTGCAGCACACTAAATACACACAGTAACAGTAAATAGAGGGGCTAGCTCACAAATGCTCTCATTTTTAGCCTCTCCAGGTAAAAGCAGAAACCTGACAAACCTCTCCTGTGATTTGAAGCCAGAAATCATCTGGTCTCCAGATAAAGACAGATACAAATATGACAGCAGTAATAATTTTGCAGGCTTGGCTGCTGTTCTGGCTCATCAGACTACAACTTCACAGAGGAATCAATGTACTCTGAGCAAGTCAATTCCAACTGAAGTGAGAGCTTGGAAACAGAGTTTCTATGGGAAAGAGAACTGCTGGTGTGTATTTTAAGCAACAATCAACGCCTTTTCAGGAACCAAGAAAACCTGGTAACCACGAGGGGTTTCCTTGAGTCTCTTTTAAACGTCTCAGAAAAAGAAGTCTCCAAGGAAAGGAGAATAAACCAGAGGGCAGTGGCACCTCCCAGAGCCCCTGAGGGCCACAGTTCTTTCCCTGAGCTATGCTTTACCTCCTGGACAATGGACTCAACTCCTCTATGATGCAATACCTGCTGAGGCTGCAGAGCCCTCCACTTACTGCAGATCCTGTCACCTTCAGTTTACCTGCGTTTCATGGCAATGTGAAAGGCCTTTAAGACTCTGCCTTCAGCCAGGCGTGGTGGCACATGCCTTTAATCCCAGCACTCAGGAGGCAGAGGCAGGCAGATTTCTGTGTTCGAGGCCAACCTGGTATACTGGTCTACAGAGTGAGTTCCAGGACAGCCAGGGCTCTACAGAGAAACCCTGTCTCGAAAAACCAAAAAAAAAAAAAAAAGTTCCAGGTCATTCTCAGCTATACAGCAACTTCCAGGGGCTGGGATCTATCTGTGAGATCCTGTCTCAAAAAGACCCAATCAGGCATAGAGATTATTCCTACAAGAAACAATCAACATTAGTGTCCTCTCCTCAAAATTATGAGTCAGGGGTGGGGTTGGGGGTAGACATCATCTCGATCTTGCTCCTTAAAAACCAGGAAGGAACTCACAGAGATTTCAGAGCAGTCCTCTGTAGAGCAAATGGACATCATTCTTTCACCTTTGTTTACAAATAAATCTATACACACCTACACTATTATAAACCAATATGTTCCAGGTATTCCAAATTAGCAAACTAATGGTTCATGACTAAAGACAGAGTCCTAATCTTCAGTAGCAAAGGTCCCAGTGACAATCTTGAACTAGGTAAGGTTTTTTTTTGTTTGTTTGTTTGTTCTTTGGTTTTTTGAGACAGGATTTCTCTGTAAAGCCCTGGCTTTCCTGGAACTCACTCTGTAGACCAGGCTGGCCTTGAACTCAGAAATCCGCCTGCCTCTGCCTCCCCAGTGCTGGGATTAAAGGCATGCGCCACCACGCCCGGCTCAGTAAGGTTTTTAGTACATTTTAAAATATTCATTTGAGTATCACCTACCCTATGCTTATTATTAGCAGTGCTAGCTGCTGGCTTTGCTACCAATCAAAACAAGAGCTAGTCAGAAGCTCAAAAAAATAAGAAAGCACCATGTTAAGAGCACAGCAGGCTCAGGCAAATCCAAAGCATAAAGCCGGAAGTACATCTCACTAGTAGTGTGGCTTAACTGAAGTGATTTACCTGTCAACCTGAATGTGCCCCCCACCTCACTGTGTATTACTCCCACAGAAAAAAAAGTAACTTCTACAAACCAGAGCTTCCTTCTGATGACACTTCATAATAAATAGCATCTTGATGTGGGCAAAGGAAAAAAACCGCATGAACGTGATACCAAAACAAAGACCATCAGTATTAGCGGCTCTGGCCTGGTGAGATGGTTCAGTGGGTAAAGCTTTTGCTGCTAACCTCACTGACCTGAGTTCAATAGTCAGAATCCATAGAGTGGAAGGAGAACCAGCTCCTGCAAACTGTCCTCTGACTGTCACATCACGCATACGTGTACCCACACACATACAAAACATGTAAAAGATTCAAATACATACTAAATAGCTCCCAATGTGGGATTTTAATGAACACCAGGATGTTCACAGAACCTTTTGTATACTCTTGTGGTGATATGTAGGGGAGAAGGAAGACTCACAACAAGAAAATCCAAGCAAAAAAAAAAAAAAAACCAAGCAATGTGTACTTCATATTGCTGCTAGCTGAGCTCTCTTTACTCATGCACCCAAGAAAGCACAGGTGCTGTGGGGACTCCAGAGGGCTTCTTACTTTATTGTAAGCATTAACAGACTGAGACAGCTGACAGGACAAGAGAGCAGAGGCCAGGGAGAAACCTGCTTCTGTGACCTCCTGACTTCACTGCAGTCTGCCCTCCCCCTCTATATTTGGGTCCCGTAAGCAGCTGCCCTTGCAGAGAGGTTAGGCAGCAATGCAGCTGCCATCTGCAATGGCTGGTGCTGCCTGCAAGCCTGGTAGGGAGAAGGGGCAGACCAGAGTAACTAAAAACCTCACTCCTGGATGCTTCAGATGGGAGTCAAGTCATAGGACCCCATCCTCCTTTCAATGTAACTGATTTTTAAGTGTATGGGTGTTGTGCATGCACATATATGTTGTGCACAAGAAGCATGCCTAGTGTTCAGAGGCCAGAAGAGGGTGTCAGATCATTTGAGATTGAAGTTAGAGACAGGTGTGAGTTGCCATGTAGGTGCTAGGAATTGAACCTTGGTCTTCTGGAAGAACAGCCAATGTTCTTAATAGCTGAGCCATCTTTTCTCCACCCCACCCCCGCACCCCCAAAAAACATTTTGATGCAGGGTTTCACTACTTGTAGCTCAGGATGGCCCAGAGCTTGCAATCCTCCTGCTTGCTTCTGCTTCCAAGTGGTGGGATAACATACTTGTGCTATTACAGCTGCTGGAAAATCCCCATTCTTAGCTAACAACAAACATGCTCTCAAAACCATGCCTCACTTTCCTAGCTGAAAGCTCCAGTAAACCACTGCTCTGGGCCAGGTACAGCATCATGCACCTGTGGACCCAGCTTCTTGGGAGAAAGGCTCAAGTGGCATCACTAAACAATATGGCAAGGTCCAATCTATTTTAAACATGTGCAAGCTAAAGACAGACAGAGGGAGAGGGAGAGGGAGAGGGAGAGGGAGAGGGAGAGGGAGAGAGATCTCCTTACAATCTTGGGCAGCTAGAAACTAAAAGCTGCAGCCCTCCATGTGAAGCTCTGTCCTAGAATGTAATGCTGAGGGCTGGCTCAGCGGGTAAGAGCACCCAACTGCTCTTCCGAAGGTGATGAGTTCAAATCCTAGCAACCACATGGTGGCTTACAACCACCTGTAATGAGATCTGATGCCCTCCTCTGGTGCGTCTGAAGTCAGCTACAGCATACTTATGAAGAATAATAATAAACAAATCCGGAGAGACCGACCGGTGTGAGCAGGGCTGGCCAGAGCGAGCAGAGCTGAACAAGGCTGGCCGGAGTGACAGCCGAGCAAGCGGGGACGGCCGGAGCGAGCAGGGTTGGCCAGAACAAGAGGAAAAGAAGAAAAAAAAAAAAAAAAAAAAAAAAAAAAAAAAAAAAAAAGAATGTAATGCTGAATCAGAGGGCACTAACTCCACAGCAAATGTTCTTGACCACTAGATTATATCTCCCAGTTTCACCAACAAGTTAACTAGTGAGACAAATGGCTCCATGGGTAAAAGTACATGTCACCAAGCCTGATAATCTGTGTGGAAGAAGAGAGTGACTCCCTTGAGTTGTCCTCCGACTTCCACATGAGTACTGTGGCATTTGGATGCCCCAATATATCCTTTTGTTTTGTTTTGTTTTGTTGTTTTTTTTTCGATACAGGGTTTCTGTCTAGCCCTGGCTGTCCTGGAACTCACTCTGTAGACCAGGCTGGCCTTGAACTCAGAAATCTGCCTACCTCTGCCTCCCGAGTGCTGGGATTAAAGGCGTGCGCCACCACGCCCAGCGCCCCAATACATTCATACAAATAAATAAACAAACACAATTAAATTTATCTTTAACAAGAAAAGTGAAATCTAGCCTAATTTTAAAACAGAAAAAGAAAAAGGAAAACAAAGAAAGTTAAATCTAACCATGCCTGGGCTGGCGAGATGGCTCAGTGGTTAAGAGTGCCGACTGAAAATAAATTCTTAAAATGTATCATTTTTTTCCCCTTAAGTCTAAATCACTGTTGGAAATGGTTATAAATTTGGATACATAAGATATCTGGAATCCGGGCCTCCGTGGTGGCACATGCCTTTAAACCCAGCACTTGGGAGGCAGAGGTAGGCGGATTTCTGAGTTCAAGGCCAGCCTGGTCTACAAAGTGAGTTCCAGGACAGCCAGGGCCATTAAAGAAGCTCTGTAAGGAAGTTGAGATAGCTCCAGGTGAGCTATAATGAACTGACAAATATTAGATATTGTTTTACGTTATGGGTACAGAGAAGGCAGCTTAAACATGTTTTAAAAACAACAACAATAACAAAAATATAATCCAATCCTTCCTGTAGCCAATGAGCTCATTTTGTCTTCCCCCCTTTTCATATAAATTTTATTATATGTTTGAGGTATACAATATGTTATAAAAAACATAGTAAAAAAGGATCACTATTAGTGGCTAAGTTCCCATATCCAAACCAGACTTAGTGCACAGCTATAATCTTGGCCCTTAGAAGGTGGAAGCAGGGCAATTATGAGTTGAAGCCAGCCTGGGCAAAACAGCAAAATCATCCCAAAACACCATGTGGCCATCACTCTATTAGAAACCCGTTTTGTACTTGCTAAAAGAACTGCTAAGGAGGACTCAAGCCAATAAACCCAGCACTCAGGAAGTAAAGGCAGGAGGATCAAGAGTTCAAGGCCAGTGTTGGCTCATAAGTGCCTTGGGGGCATGTGTGAGGGTGTGACCCATAGCTGCCCATGCTGACCTTGAACTCTAAGTCTTCCTGCCTTAGCCTGAGTAGCTGGAATCACAGATGTACACCAGGCTGGATTTTAATAATTTTGTTCACTAATGTATCTTCTAAAGAAAATCCCTAAATATTGTAAAGAGAAGATGACCAGAAATATCTGAGTTAAAAAACAAATAAGGTTAGAGAGGTGTCTCAGCTCCTAAATGCATTTAGTGGCAAACCTTACAAAATAAATATATATTTATACATATATAAAAAGTTCTAGCCGGGCAATGGTGGCGCACGCCAGTGATCCCAGCACTTGGGAGGCAGAGGCAGGTGGATTTCTGAGTTCGAGGCCAAAAGAAAAAAAAAAAGTTCTATCTCTGGGACCCACATAGTTGAGAGAACTGACTCCCCTATGTTGTCCTCTGAATTCCACATGCATGCAAGCAAGCATGTTTATTACATTATGTTTATTACATTTTTTTTTTCCGAGACAGGGTTTCTCTGGATAGCCCTGGCTGTCCTGGAACTCACTTTGTAGACCAGGCTGGCCTTGAACTCAGAAATCCTCCTGCCTCTGCCTCCCGAGTGCTGGGACTAAAGGTGTGCGCCACCATGCCCGGCTATGTTTATTACATTATTACTTATTGTGTATGTGATATATACACAATAAATAATAATGTAACAACAAAAAGCTACCAGGTGAGATAGCATACACATGAAATCTCGGTGACCCTGATGAAGGATGCAGCCTTAGCTACACAGTGGAACATCTCACTAACAATACCAACACCACCACCAAGTCAGGAAACTGGCAACATACTTCAGCAAGTGAAAGCAATCACCACCAAGCCTGATGACCTGAATGTAGTCTCCAGGACTCCATAGTGGAATGAGAACTGTTCATCATAGCTGTCATCCGATCTTCACTCACACACACACACACACACACACACACACACACACACACAAACACACGCACACGCACCCACTAACATAGCTTGTACCCACAGAAATGTGCACAGATTACAAGTAGCAAGCATATGATGCACTGACTCTTGTCCAGACAGAGCTCAGCAGGACAGCACTTGCCTAGCATGCATGAAGCCCTACATCCCCTCCAGTACCACAAAGTGCTCTGTGCTTCTTCCCAAAGCTTTTACCAGTTTCTTCTCCAACACTTCTAATTTAGCTCAGTGACAGAAAAGACAGACAAGCTAAGTAACACCACTGATTTTCCAAGGTCACACATGGGAAGCCTTCACTTAAGCTTGGTATGACAAGGGTCCATGAACCACAGCTAGGAGCCAATCCAGCCAACTACCTGCTTGAGAGAGACTTTACTGGAGCTCAATCATACCTTTTTGGCTATATATAGTCTACAAAGGCAACACTGACTAGTTTTGTCATTACAGGATGGTTACAAAGCATAGAAGAGTGCCTGCCTGACTCTTTACAGGAAAAGGATTGTTGCCTCCTTTCCTATGCTGTTATAACCATAGATCTGTACCTACAAGGGACAGTGCACTTAGCATGCACAAAAGTCTGGATTCAATTACCAGAATACATCTTGAAAATGCTGCCATCCCTCAATACTCCCAACCAATGTGAGATTCCTTGGGGAAAGGACATTTCCCAGTACCTGAAAAGGAGGGAGAACAAAAGAGAAGGTAGACACAACCAATCAAAGCTAATAGTTCCCAGCAGTTAAATGACTTAAATGGTCCTTCCAGAGCATGGTGCACACATCTGAGCCCAGCACTAGGAGACTGAGGAAGCAAGACAACAAACTGGAGGATGGCTTGGGCTTTATAAGAGACTCATATTCCACATTCTATCACACCACACTTTAGGTACAGTGTGTGGATCCTTCACTATTCATCTTCAGGGCAATGGCCAGCATTTCCCTAAACTAGCCTAGAGCTCCCACTGCTAGTTGTCCTTAGCCAGAAAACTAAGCCAATTAGACCACCCTCTTAACACTGAAAGCCATACCACCCACCACTGGACCCACCATAAAATCCATACTTTCATCTGTCACCTCTGGGTCAAAGAGGTGACACAAAGTTTTATGGCCCAATTCTGTCAACTACACTGGCTCACAATTTGTCTTTTCCTGAAGGCAGTAGTTCATCTCACACACACACAGGACACTGAGAAGGTGCCTTGGTAATTAGTCGTCTAAGGAGGGCCCTAGAGTCAGCTGGCAGAAACACACGGAGTCACAGCTCTGGTCTGGAGCAATGGCTCTTCTATCAGGCCTCTGTCAGGTTGACCCTCAAGTCTCAATGACAGGGAAACTGATCTTCAAAGAACCAGTCCTTCTTAAATACCAGCCAATCACTACCTGTCTGACACTATTCACTTGGCATAACCCTTGCCATTCAGCAGCAACCATTCATGCCTTCCTCTCCACTTCTCAACTGCATCTACACGACACACACATGACAGTGTCTGCCCAGAGCCAGGTACCCACGCTACTGGCAGACTAAATTATAGTCTAAGATTATAGCCTCTAGGAGCCAGAAAAGTTATAGCCAACAGAAAACTTTTCCTTAGTTAGGGGAAAGCAAATGCTAGGCATATATGAAAGACCCTAGTTTAATACGCAGCCCTCAAAGCAGGGAAAACTATTTACTGCTCAAAACCAGTGGCTTTTTCCCATCCTTCATTTATATACCAGTGGCTTTTTCCCATCCTTCATTTATATACCTTCCCCCATTTACCAAATACTCATACCGAAATACTCATACCGAAGAGATGAGGGTGTGGTGCTGGCATAGTATATGTAAGGCCCATGGTTTTGATCCCTAATACTGTGGAATACAATTATATACTCATAACTAACTGAAAGATGATCAGGGATACTTCTGACCCTACTTGATATTGACTCCATACCTTAATATATCACTGTCAAAACGTAGTGGGGGAGGGGCAGCTCAGTGATTAAGAGTATCAGCTGGGCCGGGCGTGGTGGCGCATGCCTTTAATCCCAGCACTTGGGAGGCAGAGGCAGGTGGATTTCTGAGTTCGAGGCCAGCCTGGTCTACAAAGTGAGTTCCAGGACAGCCAGAGCTACACAGAGAAACCCTGCCTCGAAAACCCCCCCACAAAAAAAGAGTATCAGCTGCTCTTCCAGAGGACACGGGCCCAATTCCCAGCACCTAGGTGGCAGCTCACAACTGTTTCCAACTCTAGTTCTAGGGCTTCAGACACCCTCACACAGACATACATGCAGACAAAACAATGAACATAAAATAAAAACAAATTATATGTTTAAAAAAAAGATACAATAAAGGGAACTGCTTGCTAATAGGTCAGGCTCACAAACAGACCACAATCTAGTAACTATCAACTACCCAGTAATGTATTCAAATTTGTGAGTTTAATCATCAATTCACCAGAAAATTACAAGGTTATGTTGATTCTTAGATGTGTAGCTAGTAAAATTCAAATAACAATTAAGTCAGTATGTCCTTCACTGTGATACCACACTTAAAAAGTGAACATAGTTGTGTGTGTGTGTGTGTGTGTGTGTGTGTGTATATATATATATATATATATATATAAGAAATCTGGGCTGAACAGAGGAAGGTGGATCTAAGTTTGATACCAGCCTGGTCTTCAAGTTCTAGGACAGCCACAACAATAAAGAAAAACTGTCTCAAAACAAAACAAAAATAAGAAAGGAAGGAAGGTGTGATGGTTTGTATATTCTTGCACCAGGGAATGGCACCATTTAGAGGTGTGACCTGGTTAGAGTAGGTGTGTCACTGTGGGTGTGGGCATAAGATCCTCACCCTAGCTGCTTGGAAGTCAGTCTTCCACTAGCAGCCTTGGGATGAAGATGTAGAACTCTCAGTTCTGCCTGCACCATGCCAGCCTGGATACTGCCATGCTTCCACCTTGATGATAATGGACTGAACCTCTGAACCAATTAAGTATTGTTTTTTATAAGACTTGCCTTGGTCATGGTGTCTGTTCACAGCAGTAAAACCCTAACTAGGAAGGAAGGAAGGAAGGAAGGAAGGAAGGAAGGAAGGAAGGAAGGAAGCTAGCTAGCTGACTTTCACTGACCTCTTGTACTGGCTGGTTTTGTGTGTCAACTTGACACAGGCTGGAGTTATCACAGAGAAAGGAACTTCAGTTGGGGAAATGCCTCCACAAGATCCAGCTATAAGGCATTTTCTCAATTAGTAATCAAGGGGGGAGGTCCCCTTGTGGGTGGTGCCAACTCTGGGCTGGTAGTCTTGGGTTCTATAAGAGAGCAGGCTGAGGGCTGGTGAGATGGCTCAGTGGGTAAGAGCACCTGATTGCTCTTCCAAAGGTGAGGAGTTCAAATCCCAGCAACCACATGGTGACTTACAACCACCCGTAATGAGATCTGACGCCCTCCTCTGGTGCATCTGAAGTCAGCTACAGCGTACTTATGAAGAATAATAATAAAACGAATCCTTGAACCGGAGAGACCGGCCGGAGCGAGCAAGGTCGAGCGGAGCGAGCGGGGTTGACGGAACAAGGGGGGGAAAAAAAAGCAGGCTGAGCAAGCAAGGGGAATCGAACAAGCCAGTAAAGAACATCCCTCCATGGCTTCCGCATCAGCTCCTGCTTGAATTCCAGTCCTGATTTCCTTTGGTGATGAACAGCAGTATGGAAGTGTAAGCAGAATAAACCCTTTCATCCCCAACTTGCTTCATGGTCATGATGTTTGTGCAGGAATAGAAACCCTCTCTAGATTTATTCCTTCACCATTACTTCCAGAGGCCAATATGCAATCTGCATGGCTCTGGTTCTATTTGGTCACTAATTGATTACTAGTCATGGAAAATAGGTCAGAAATAGATCTGAAAAAGCTAACAAAACAGTCAAGGGTTTGAGAAGGGAAGTGAATCCATAACTTCTTTATTACCCGTGGATTTCCATTTTCTCTCTAACACACAAACTATTCTCTAAATATAGTGTACATTCCATGGTAAACGGGAGTAAAAGGTCCGTACAAGTCACAAGTCGGGTACCCGATGTACAGAAGGTCTTGTTAATACTTAACCTCGGTTATGTATACTTCTATTACAGTATAGTGTGACAGTTTTCCAACCTGTGGACTGTTTTACACACAACCGAAACCGACCCGGTTCAGAGAAAAGAACCTCACAGGCTTTTGGAAAAGCATAGACACCTAGGTTCTGTGATCTCACTCTGTTCTTCAGTACTCAGGCAGATGTTTGATAAATCACGCCAAGTGAGAACATTGTCCTAGAAATCCCAGTTAGTTCTAGTTACCAAAGACAAATGTCTCCATCATTTATTTATACACTATTTGTGGTGGCTAGTACAGACTTGATACTCTTCGATCTTGGACTGGCAAACCTCAGTTTCCAGCTGAATGACAATGACACCATTGCTCTCAGCTGTCTTCCCTTTGCTACACTGTTCCCTTTCCAAGCTTGGTCCCAAAAATTAATCCAAGAAATAATCAATTTGGAAGACCAAAACCTGGCACTGTGATACATACCTGTAAGCTCATCATTCAAGAGGCTGAGCCACAAAGATTATGAATTCCAAGCCAGACCACCTTAGGCTACACAAGAAACCATACCAAGGGTGGAAGGTGAGACTAGGAATGGAAGCATGCTCAAAGCTCTCAATTTGATTCTCCAGTATTCCTAAATCAGGCATGTTGGCACATACCTGAAATCCTTGGCAAGCAGAGACAGGAGGACCAAAAGTTTTAGAGTCATCCTCAGCTATATAGTGAGTTAGAGACCAGTCAAGATTTACCTAAGACCCTGACTCAAAAAAAAAGAAAAAAAGAGAGAATGAGCTATAGTGCAAAGAATGATTAGCTTGTTTATTATGTTCTTGTTCTTTTCCTTGAAAGAGTCTATCAGGAAACGCTGAACACCGTATCAGGGATTGTTACCATAGAGAAGATAACAAGGAGGACTCACTCAGGTATTCAGCACTTACCCAGCCCTAAATTCAAACTCCATCCAGCCTGGCCCCCAAAGACATTCAATACTTCTTTCTACAATTCCACTGTCAGCTCAAAGCTTCCTCTTCCATACTACTGCTAGGGTTGGACATAAGACTTCTTCTAGGAACCTGTTGATCTAAAGCAAATTGGCTCATTTCCAGAAGTCACTAGTTAATACCTTCTCTAGGTGAGCTATTATGTCCTTTAAAAGCTCATCTCAAAATAAAATAAAATAAAATAAAAGCTCATCTCTTCCATTTCCTGCTAGACTGATGCTAACAGCTATCAGGTTTGTATCAACAGGGTTACTTAAGTAGAGAGCACTTACTTAGGTAGAGCGCTATGTCAGGAAGATGAACCAGCATACATGTATCTCCCACTAAAGTCATTAAATGCAAACTAGCTCCTGCTTCCCAGAATATAAATCCCTGACCCCCTGCACTGTATCAGCTTTCTTCCAGGCCTCTCAGAGAATATTACTTCCCTCCCACATGCTTAGACATCCTTTAACATTGGGAAACTCCACACCTGTGTTCTTAGACATGAGACAAGCTGGGCAGTAGTGGCACACATGTCTTTAATCCCAGTAAATGGGAGGCAGAGGCAAGAGGATCTGAGTTCAAGGCCAGCCTGATTTACAGAGTGAGCTCAGGACATCTAGAACTAAAACAGAGAAACCCTGTCTCAAAAAACCAAGAGAAAGGGGCTGGTGAGATGGCTCAGCGGGTAAGAGCACCTGACTGCTCTTCCGAAGGTGATAAGTTCAAATCCCAGCAACCACATGGTGGCTCACAACCATCCGTAACGAGATCTGGCTCCCTCTTCTGGAGTGTCTGAGGACAGCTACAGTGTACTTACATATAATAAAATAAACCTTAAAAAAAAAAAAAAACAAGAGAAAGAAAAGAAAGAGGACACATTTGGGGAGGGGGTGATAGTGAGGATGAAAACGAGTACATTGGCAGATATGGTGGCCCACACGCAGCACTTGGGAGGCAGAGGTAGGAATCTCTACAAATTCAAGGCCAGCTTCGTCTACTTAGCAAGCTCCAGCAAAGCCACACAATAGAGTGAGACCCTGTCTCAAAAATAAATGAATAGCCGGGCATGGTGGTACACTTGGGAGGCAGAGGCAGGTGGATTTCTGAGTTCGAGGCCAGCCTGGTCTACAGAGTGAGTTCCAGGACAGCCAAGGCTACACAGAGAAACCCTGTCTCGAAAAACCAAAAAAATAAATAAATAAATAAAAGAAAAGAAAAGAATAGCAGTGTCTTGTGCATGGTAGGTAAGCACTCTACCACTGAACGCCAAGCTCAGTCTCACAGCTCTTAGTGTTACTCAAGCAATGTGTAACAGCCACTCAGATCATGTTCAGTAAGAGCCCAGCAGACAATCCATCTGAATCAGTTTCCAAGGAAGAATGGTAAAGTATTCTGAAAGGCTGGTCTGGAAGGAAAGCAGACAACTTACTCGTAAACACCTCTGCAAATGAAGAATGACACGAAGCCAGAGACAACCAAACCCCTCAGTCCAACTTTTGGTTCCTCACTTCTCTTCCCAGTAAAGCTTTTCCAGAATAGGCAAATGAGCTGTACAGGTATAAAATAGAGTTCTGGTGTTCCCCAAGCTAGTAAGTACTTCTTGCTGCTTTTTAAAAATAAAAGTCCGTAATCAACCAGTTTACAACAACGTTAATAAATAATTAAGAGTAACCAGCAAAGCCAAGTAGTGGTGCATGCCTTTGGAGGTTAAAGATCAGAAGTTCAAGGTCAACTGAGCTAGAGTGGGTTTGAGGCCAACCTGGGATCCATGAAAACCTGCCTCAAAAAAAAAATCAAAATAACAAAAGAAAACAAAAAACAAACAAACAAACAAACAAAACCAACAACACTAAATAGCATCAAGCCTGCACTGAAAGCAAAGGAGATCCACAAACAAACCTAAGCGAGAGGTTAAATATCAAGACTTCTACTGTAATGGCTCATATGTTTATGTGCTCAAAGACTTACTTCTCAATATCTACAGAACAGCACCACACACACCATCCAACCCTTCTAAATGGTAGTACTTGGTCCCAAGGACAGAAATCTCTTTATTATTTTTCATTATCTTTTGAGAAAATCATCCTTTTTCTGAAAATCATTACTATTCAGTAAGGTCCAGGGAAGAGACTTTTCATACAGAGGGTAACAGCCTGCAGTTCTAACACCTTGGGAATAAATCACTTCATTCAAATCTTTTAAAAATTTCATGAGCTGTAACAGAGGCCACCCAGAGAGCTCCAATATCCTAGTAGGAGGCATCTAACTGAGCCAAGGCTTTAAACATCTACAAGCTTCAAAATCTGGGACAGCCAGAATATAACTACCCTTGAGATGAAACTGAAGACCCTTCCAAATATATCCTCAGCCATGACTAAAAAAAGAAAGAAAGAAAGACAGACAGACAGACAGCAAGCAAAGCAAACCCAAGCATGTGGCACCTCCCTGGCCTCCATCCACTGCTGCAGTTTCCCTAAGTGTTTCCTTGCTTTGCTCAACTGCAGCAAACACACCACATTCCCCAGAGAGGCAAGAGAACATACATTATTACAAGACTCCTCTACAGGGAAAAACTTCAGGCAGGTCAAGCTAATCCCAGACAGCTGCTACTAAACTGAAGGCCTAACACACATTCAACAAGTTGTCCATTAAGCACCTACTCTGTGCAATATACTCAAAAGTGAACCTAGGGAGGGGTGTGTTCAATGCACACAAGGCAAACAGCAGTACTGTATGGGGGGGGGGGGGGAAGTGAGCCTAACATGATATGCATTAAGTTTGACAAGACAGACATTAGACGAACAACATGTAATTCCAAAAAGCTATATAGAAGGAAACTATGGGGCACAGTTTACCCAGGACACATTACTGTTGTCCACATATAAAATAAAAGCATGTCTTTCACTCTCAAAACCTGCCCCAACTGTGCTATAAGCTATCAGATGGGAAAGACACCCTATCCCAAGAAGAAATCATGGCTACAGATTACTTTAGGCCAATTGAGCAGAGTTCTTGCAAGAGGTGCTGTTTATTGAGTCCTGGTAGTTAAATTTCCAGCTATTTTAAAAGAGCATTCCAAGCAGGTCAGATTCTGGCAAGGCTAGGTTGGGGGTATCACTACTGATCAACATTTTGTTTGACTAATTGAACTGAAGAGTCAAAAGATGTGACTTGGAGTTCCCATAAACCAACTTGGACATGCAAGATGAAAATGATTAAATATCCCAAATATTTGATACAAAATTTCTCCAAAAGTTCCAGGGTAGCCTTGGCTGCCCTGAAACTTACTATATAGACTAAGCTCACCTTGAACTC
The DNA here is from genome assembly GCA_902729485.2 of Mus minutoides. NCBI lineage: Eukaryota > Metazoa > Chordata > Mammalia > Rodentia > Muridae > Mus > Mus minutoides. Next base: position 1,172,360 of record LR749871.1, on the reverse strand, counting down.
AAAAGAGATCTATCTGACTGGCTCCTGAATACTGGAACTAAAGGCATGAGCCACCACATATGGGTTATGGCTTTCAAAGGTTTTTTTGTTTTGTTTTTAAGATTTATTTTATTTTATTATATGTAAGTACACTGTAGCTGTCCTCAGACACTCCAGAAGAGGGAGCCAGATCTCACTACGGATGGTTGTGAGCCACCATGTGGTTGCTGGGATTTGAACTTATCACCTTCGGAAGAGCAGTCAGGTGCTCTTACCCGCTGAGCCATCTCACCAGCCCGCTTTCAAAGGTTTTATATCACAAATCTCCTAATGTATGAAACACTCTGAATTTTCACCCATTATATACAAATACCCACATCACATAACTACAGGTCAACAGACAACATCCCTTACTAACCATGCCACCAAAAATTAACAGTCTGGGTTTAAAAAGGGGGTGAAGAAGCCGGGCGTGGTGGCGCACGCCTTTAATCCCAGCACTCAGAAGGCAGAGGCAGGTGGAAACTGTGTGTGGTAGCATGCCTGTAATCCCAGCACTTGGGAGGTGGAGTCAGGAAATCTGAAGTTCAAAGTCATCCTTAGCTATACATTAAGTTCAAGGTTAGCATAAAATACACAAGAACCTGATTCAAAAGGGGAGAGAATAGTCCCTGCCCCATCCCGAGGGAAAAAAAAACCAGAATACCACAACAGTAAATAAAAAAAAAAAAAAAAAAAGCAGAAAAGAACAATGTATCCATCAGCAAAGCTGGAGAGCACCCTTCCTCCTTCCCTACACCCTCCCTCCTTCCCTCCAGACAATTCAGACAGCTACAGCTGTCCTGGAGTCCTTACCTTACTAACATTGAGTGAAGCTAGGGGAGGAGGGGTTTCTGTTCGATCATTAATTATTTCCACTTCTGAAACATACTGTAAGTTTATAAGCAAGATGTCTGCATGGTTGGGTTTTCCACTGGAAGAGGGACATTCTGGTGAGAAAATAAAGTTAAGGAAAATAGGACAAAGGCACATTGCACAAGTAGCATACACAACAATCCAGGTGGCAGGGAGAGGGTGTCGCGCACCTTTAATTCCAGCTCTCAGAGGAGGCACAGGCAACTGGATCTCTGTGAGTTTGAGGCCAGCTGATCTACAGAGGGAGTTAAAGGACAGCCAGGGATACACAGAGAAACCCTGTCTCCAAAAAACAAAAACCACACACACGTGTACACACACACAGGAAAAATGATACCAACCTATAGGAAAAGCATCCACAAGCAAGCCTCATATGAATCTTAGCTCTCAATAAACTTCCATCACCTTGCTCCTGCCCAAATGCATAAGCAAAGGATGTCAAATTTTTCAATGCCATACACAGCCAGAAATACCTTTAAAAGAGTTCCTATCACTTTCTCCATGAGTTTTATGGAAGAAATGCAGTCTTGGTGCCAGATGGCCTGTTTGTCTTAAACTTAAGAACCACACAGAAGCACCGGGTTTGGGGTAGCACTAGAGTCTCCCTGAATCTAGAGAGTGCCTCTCACTTATTCAGGTTTCATGTTCTTTCTTTTTCAGTTTCTTTTACACACATGGAATTTCCCATTTTTAGAGTCAAAAACTACACCTTTGGGAAGGAAACTACCAAAGATGAGCCCTCATTCATTCATTCATTCATTCATGCATCCATTCATTCATTTTCCAACCATTTACTAAGACCCTGCTGTATGTCACATAAAAAGAGTGAGTCCTCCTAAAGACTCTTCCAAGTAAGTCACCAAAGGAAGAGGTCTTAGGCCAAAATATGATCTTCTCCTTTTAAAATAACACACACAAAAAGGAATCGTTCTTGTCATATGCCGTTTATGAAGGAATCTTTCTGAGCTGGAAATCAACAACTCACAATTAAAAGGCAGCAGAAGTTTCTGTAAGAAACTTCATTTTAAAGACAGAGGCTACCTTCTAAAAATAATTCGAGGCCGGGCGTGGTGGCACACGCCTTTAATCCCAGCACTTGGGAGGCAGAGGCAGGCGGATTTCTGAGTTCGAGGCCAGCCAGAGCTACACAGAGAAACCCTGTCTCGAAAAACAAACAAAAACAAAAAACCCAAAACAAAAAAAAATTCGAGTAAACCCACCTGTAGCTCAAATAAAGGGGGAAGCAGAGGTTTATTTATTCCAACCAGGAAGTGTTTTGTTTTCCAACTGTAAGTTGGTGGAGTAATTCAGAAACCATTAGGGAACAGGGCCACCTCTGCCATGCAGTTTAACACTGGTACTTTAAAAAAGAAGGACGTTTCTATGGAATGTGTTGAACTGAACCGAAGCCCACACTGTTATACAGAAACCCCTCAAAAACGTGGCAAGTCCTCTCTAGACCAGGCTTCTAATTCCAACACCTCCTAAGCAGCAATTTTCAAATGACTGAGAACCTTCAAAGTCAGCACACACAGTGACACCAAGCATACACCACCCCAGCAAAATTCGCCACCAGTTCAGATACAAACTCTGTCCCGCACTTCCCATTCCCCAAACCGGCAAGGCCCATTAGACCACCATCCCACCACCGCCCTTTCTTGAATCAAATCTCACCAGCAGACAGTCCACTCGTAAAGTCCATACCCTTACCCTACTAGCAGTTCCTGGCCCTACACACCCCTCCCGACTCCATCCGGGCTCCAATCTCCAGCCCTCTCCCCACCACGACCCCCTCCCCTCAATCACCGAGTCCCCTTAAGACATCGTCCCCTCCCGAAAAGCCACCCGCGTGTCAAGCCCCGCTCCACCCACCAACCCTCAGTTGGGGCCCAGCTCCCACAAGGGGTGGGAGACAAGGGTCCCCAAAGTGGACCGAAAAGGCCCGCGGGAGGGGGGATGGGAAACTCACGGCCCTGCGCATGCGCCCGGGGCACCGCGGTAGCCGGTCGCCCCTAGGCCGGGAGAGGGCCCTAGCTGCCGCCGCCGTCCCCCGCCCCCCCACCACCGCACCTACACGCCGGCCCAGCCTCGGGGGTCCACGCAGAGAAGGATACTTAGAGCCAGCATTTTGGACTGGTAGTCGAAGGCTACCACCTCGCCTTGCAGCCGCTGCTCCTGGCACGTCCGGCACGACACCTGGCTCCCGACGCTGAAGTACTCGCCCGGAGGAGCCGCCATCTTGGGAGAGCAGCCGCGGCCGGCGGCGGCGGCGGCGGCAGCAGCGGGCGAAAGCCGGGCCCCCAGCAAGCGCCGCGACGTGACGCGGGAGGCGTGCTGACGTCATGCGCAGGGGCGTGGCCTGGCGCTGGGTGGGGCGGGAGCCCAGATAGAAGAGGAAATAAAAGAGAGGAATCTTGACTACAGTAGAAATGTGTGGCTGCCAGTCGGCTCGGCTAAGTGCCTGCAGAGCTCTGTTGGAAACTAAAGAAATAGATACATATAAAGGCTAAATGATTTACGTAGGACAAGATGGAGAAAGGGAAAGCAACTGGAGTCTCACTGAAGCCCACACCTTACACAAAAAACGCTTAATGAATGAACTCTATAAAATATTATCCTCATTTGCATACGAAGAACCAGAAGCTCACAGGACTTACCAGGATTCACTCAAAATGATTATAACCAATTATAAAGTAGTCAAACAAAATACATTAGCTGTAGGATTAGGCAAACTAGAATCTGAGGCCATTTACCAAATACTATGACCTTAAGCAAATTAGCAAACTTATGTTTCTTTGGTGGGATCTAAATACTACTTGGTGAGCATCTGGCATCCCCTCAAGGAAGGAGTCAATATCCTCATTTTATAGACAAAGAAAGGAAGTCTTAAAATTGTCAGGGTCACAAAACTGGCAAAGCAATGGTTTTGATTGTAACAAAGGTACTACTTACTGGCCTTTATCAAATAACGTTTGCCTCGGAGGCCTAAGTGAGGTAATGCGTACATGCATGAAATATAGTATCTAAGTAAATAATAGCAACCCCGTGATCTCAGGAAGCCAAGTAAAAGGAAGAACAGCTCTAGGATCTTGATCAGTCACAGAGCACATATCCATTCTCAAGGCCTGGGTTCAAGTCTCAGCACCAGTAGAAACATACATACATGCATACTTACATACATGGGAGAGGTGGGAAGTTCAGAACAAGGAATGGTATAATGACAAAGTCCCCCTCCCAATGATATCCATTTGCTATTACAATACTCACTAACCTATGGAAGGAACTGTGCGGATGCACTTTTAAACCTCCCAGCACCAGCTGCCATCCTTCACCTACCCCTCCCTACAATATAAAAATCTTCGGAGAAAGGGGTTGACCTTTCTCTAGTTTACAGAGAGGCAAAGAGCCAGCTCTGGCACTGAGTGAGCCTGAACAAAGTTCAAAAATGTTTCCTTGTGCTCCAATAGGCAAAAACTTCCTTGTGTTGGAGGCATTGGTGCAATTGTTATAATAGGAATAAAAATTCTTATCCATGCTTTTATCTGTTTCAGAGGAATGCTCTGTCGTTGTAGACCCCATAACAAGTCATATATACGTAATTCCTTTTCTCCAGGCAGGAAGGAGGGAGTGCTGGGATTGAACAGGGACCTTGCACCACTGCTAACCTATATAGTCTCATCCCTGACTCCACTTCTTTATGACATTGTAATTAGTCTCCCCTTTTTCTCAAGTACATGTCTGAAACTCTGAAAATAGGAATCTCTACATAGAATTTTTTTTCTACACGTACAAAGAGAAGACAGNAAAAAAAAAAAAAAGAAGTACTACAATTCCAAAGGAGCTGATCTCATTATTGACTGTCTAGTTAGGGGCTGCAGAGATGGCTCAGCAGTTAAGAGCACTGGCTGCCTTTCCAGAGGCCTGAGTTCAATTCCCAGCAACCACATGGTGGCCCCCAACCATCTATAATGGGATCTGACACTCTCTTTTGGTGTGCCTAATGATAGCTACAGTGTGCTCATCGAAATAATAATAAATATTTTAAATGCCTAATCAAGCCAGCAGTGGAGGCAGAACCAGGGTGATCTCTGTGAGCTCGTGAGCTCGAAGCCAGTCTGGTAAACAAAGTGAGTTCTAGGACAGCAAGAACTGTTACACAGAGAAACTCTGTCTCAAAAAAACTAATTAAATAAATAAGTAAATAAAAGTCTTAATTGATTAAGGGATTAAATAGCAAATGCCTCACGGGTTTTAGACAAAGGGATGATCCTAGTTCCAGATCTCATGACATTACTTAGAACTACACACATTTAAACTTTTTTTAAAAAGTTTATTAAGTTTCTGTATTTAATTTTTATAAGTATCTTGCATGCATGGAGGTATGTGGGCCACATGTGTGCTTGGTGCCTGTGAAGATCAAAAGATGGGGTATCACACAATTTTAAATCAGGATGCTGATATCGACTGGTAAAGTTGTGAAGGTAGAGACTGGAGCCAGAGCCGATCTCAGAGTCCTCAAGAAGTAGGTATTCTGGCAGGGTGTGCTGTTACATACCTTTAATTCCAGCACGAGGGAGGAAGAGCCTGGCAGACCTTTTGAGTTCAAAGCCAGCCTAGTCTACAAAGTAAGTCCAGGACAGGCAAGACTCTGTTATACAGAGAAACCTTGTCTCAAAAAAAAAAAAAAAAACTAAAACAAGCAAACAAATCTAAACAAGGACAAATAGGTAGATAGTGGTTTTCCATACCTATAATCTCAGCAATCCTAAGAAATTGGGAGTTTGAAGCCAGCCTGGGCCTGATTTACCTCAAAAATAAATAAACTAGAGCTTAATCCCAGCAGAGGGAGAGGGGCAGGTGGATCTCTGTAAACTTAATTAAATCTAGCCTGAGCCGGGCGTGGTGGCGCACGCCTTTAATCCCAGCACTCCGGAGGCAGAGGCAGGCGGATTTCTGAGTTCAAGGCCAGCCTGGTCTACAAAGTGAGTTCCAGGACAGCCAGGGCTAGACAGAGAAACCCTGTCTCGAAAAACCAAAAAAAAAAAAAAATTAAATCTAGCCTGGTCTACATAGTGACAGGACAGCCAGGGATATGTCTCAAAAAACAAACAAACAAACAAACAACTTCTTATGAAATTCTGGCTTCTTGAAGCAATTGAAAAACACTTTCTTTATTTTCATCCACTCTTCAGACTTCAAGAACAAAGTTGCTTGAGGCACTAAGAAATCCAAGGGTGTGGTCTCACGCCTTTGGGAGTCTCAGTACTTGGGAGACAGAGGCAGGCTGATCTCAGGATCTGAGAGCTTGGCCTGGTCTATAGTGAGTTCCAAGGCTGCCAGAGCTACACATAGAAACCATGTCTTGAAAAACAAAACAGCCAGGCGTGGTGGCTCACACCTTTAATCCCAGCACTCAGGAGGCAGAGGCAGGAGGATTTCTGAGTTCAAGGCCAGCCTGGTCTACAGAGTGCGTTCCAGGACAGCCAGGGCTAGACAGAAAAACCCTGTCTAGAAAAAAAAAAAAAAGCAGGGCGTGCTAGTGCACGCCTTTAATCCCAGCACTCGGGAGGCAGAGGCAGGCGGATTTCTGAGTTCGAGGCCAGCCTGGTCTACAGAGTGAGTTCCAGGACAGCCAGGGTGATACAGAGAAACCCTGTCTCAAAACAAAAACAAAAACAAAAACAAAAAGAAAGAAAGAAGCGGGCGTGGTGGCACACGCACGCCTTTAATCCCAGCACTCGGGAGGCAGAGGCAGGCGAATTTCTGAGTTCGAGGCCAGCCTGGTCTACAAAGTGAGATCCAGGACAGCCAGGGCTATACAGAGAAACCCTGTCTCGAAAACCAAGAAAAGAAAAAGAAAAACAAAACAAAACAAAAAGCCGGGCATGGTAGTTCATGCTTTTAGCCTTAAATTCCAGCACTCAGGAGGCAAAGGCAGGAGGATCTCTTGAGTTTGAGAGCAAACCCTGTCTAGAAAGGGAGTCCCTACCCCCATCTCGTCGCGGAAGCGCAAAGAAAGAAAGGAAGGAAAAGAGAAATCGAACAAGTATATCAACAGGCTCCTTCCTTTACTCTAAGCAGATCTCTCCTAGAACTGTGTCTCTCCTGATAACTCAAAAGCTGTAGGCGCGTGCCCTTCCTCTTTTCATGGAAATCTTTCTTGATTTATCTGCCCAGTAAGGATTTAACTTGGCAGGAGGGTGAGAGCAAGGCAAGTTTCTCGCACATAACACACACACACACACACGTTAAGCATTGAAGACATGGATTAAGTAGAATGGGAGAATTCTGAGCTAGAGACAGGTAGAAGTCGACTAAGACTGTGCGCAACTGGAGGCTGGCTTCGACTCCCTTCTCTCCAAAAGGTCCAGATTTGAGAGAAATGGGTAGTGATGTTGTAAAACAGAGATCAGATCCAGAAGATACCCTGGCCCTGGAGATTAGACATCGACTTCGCAGCAGCAGAATAAGGAACCGGGACACAGCTGGTTCCCAGGTTCATCGGTCTCCCGACCCGGAACAGCAGCGGGTTTCTGCACTACGCCGGCAGCCCACGTGCTAGCAACAGCGGCCACGTGGGGCCCTGAGGAAACGCCTTCGCAAAGGTTTGTCCCCTCTGCTGTCCAGTAGAGAGGAAGGCCGAGAAAGAAAGCCGGAGGAAACAGTACCAGCTACGGCCCCAACCCGCGCGTGTCAGGGACTGCGGGGGCGGGGCGGGGCGGGGGTGGGGCTTGGCTTAGCCCCCTGGCGGGGAGGGCGGGGCCGGGGGCTAGAAAGGGTGGGCTCTAGAGGGCCAGCAGGTAGCCGCTTCATTTCTGCTAAGGTTCCTCGACTTGAACCCTACAACGGGCTCCAGGCTAGAGGACTCCTGATTCACCATGGAGTCCACGCTGAGCGCGGGCATCATGATGGCTGAAGCACTACAGAACCGGCTTCCCGGGCTAGAGCATATGTGGCTCTGGGTCACCTTTTTGGGAGATCCCAAGAACCTCTTTCAGTTCTGCTTCCCCGCGGCCTACTACGCCTCCCGCCGCCTGGGCATCTCCGTGCTCTGGATCACCTTCATTGCTGAGTGGCTCAACCTTGTCTTCAAGTGGTGAGACAGAGAGAAGCCTCCGGGCATCCTGGCCTCCTATCCCTTTGGGGCCCTGATTTCCCTCAAGTAGTTACCTCAAAGGCAGTGCTACCTACTCTTATCCCCTTAGGCCCTAGTCTTCAGCTCAAGTTTATATCTTGGCCACAGATATCACACTTCACCCATCCTCAACTGTCCCGATCAGAGAACCGACTTAAGGGGCGTGTTCAACTGCAAATACAGCCTCCGCCTCAGACCTACTGATTTCGTAACTCCAAACTTAGTTGTAGTTGGAAATCTGCGTTTTAGAAGTTATTGCTAGAAATTTAGATAGCTGAAAATCTTCTTTCTTAACTGACCAGTTTATTCATCTATCCATTTGTTTGACATCAAGCTAGGCATCAATTTCATTAAGATGTGGTCCCTGGTTTGGGCTCAAAAGCACAGGCAATGCATGAAGACTTACTAGAAATACAGACTCTAAGGCTCCAGGCCACATCTTTTTTTTTTTTTTTTTTTTTTTTTTTTCCGAGACAGGGCTTCTCTGTGTAGCCCTGGCTGTCCTGGAACTCACTCTGTAGACCAGGCTGGCCTCGAACTCAGAAATCCGCCTGCCTCTGCCTCCCGAGTGCTGGGATTAAAGGCGTGCACCACCACTCCCGGTGTCATATCTACATTTTAACAAGGCCCTACCCCCACCCCACCCTGTTATAACGTGCCCAGTGAAGTTTAGAAGACACTCAACGTTAGTCACTAAAGAGAATCCTTACCCTACCTGCAAGGAATATTTTCCTCCTTTCCCCAGTACTTAGTCTAGCTTTCTCATTCTAAGAAGCCAGTGGTCCCACACTACTGGGGCCTCCTGCAGCCCCCTTGGGGTTTATCTGGGCCACCGTGTTTGTTTGCTTGTTTTTCTGTCTTTTCGGAGGATGGAAGGGAGTTACTCCACACTGCTGTTGCCCAGGCCCCCCAGCCGTGAAGGAGGAAGCAAGGATCATAAAGAGACACAGAATAGACTAACATGACAAGCTGAAAAGCAGACTTAGTCCCTCTCCCTCCCACCCTTCTCCACAAGGGCATGTAAACCTAAAAGCAGTTGTCTAATCATTTCCTCCTGGACTAACTGCCCCTATCCTACCTCCCTCAGAGCCTGCTCTAACATCCAGGTAACAAAGCCTCTAATTGTTCTCCTCCTCCTTCATTGAAAGTCTCTCCATCCAACCAAGAGAGAATGGTGGTCCTCCTGCCTGTCTCCCCAGTGCTGGGATGACAAGTGTATTCCAGCATCCCTGACCCCATCCATATTCATTTAATAGCTCTGTGGTCAGCACTTGGCTTCCTGTTCTCCCGTCTTGTCTCTTTCAGGCCATAGTGGCCTCCTGTATGTGGGGTTTTCCAGAGGCTAGACAAGTACCTGTTAGGCCAGGAGAGTTGGATTTTTTTTTCCCCTTAGCTTTTCTCAGGCTTCTCTGTATGTACATTCCCTCCTTCCAGTTTCACACTTGAGGCTCCCCCTCTATAATTCAGGCTGGAAGCAGGAAACTGAGAGTAAGGACAGGGATAGGCAAAGAAATCAGGGAACCAGGCCCCGAGAAGAGCCAGCTGGGCAGTGGGAGGGATAAGAGTGGGACCCTTGTCTCAAAACACATGTATACGCCCTACACAGTCAGTCTCTCTCTCTCTCTCTCTCTCTCTCTCTCTCTCTCTCTCTCTCTCTCCCTCCCTCCAACCTCAGGCCTCCATATCACTTTTTTTTTTTTTTTCTTTTTTTGGTTTTAAGAGACAGGGTTAGCCAGGCTTGGTAGAGCACGCCTTTAATCCCAGCACTCAGGAGGCAGAGGCAGGTGGATTTCTGAGTTCGAGGCCAGCCTGGTCTACAGAGTGGGTTCCTGGACAGCAAGGGCTGTACAGAGAGAGAGAGAGAGAGAGATTCTCTGTGTAGCCCTGGCTGTCCTGGAACTCACTCTGTAGACCAGGCTGGCCTCAAACTCAGAAATCTGCCTGCCTCTGCCTCCCAAGTGCTGGGATTAAAGGCGTGCACCACCACGCCCGGCTCCATATCACTTTAAAAGGAAAAATGTGTGCTTCATTGCGTTCCAAAGATTAAAGAAAAATCATGGTAAAGTAATATCTAGAGTCAGAGTGCCATCTGAGGTCACCAAGCAGCCCTCCAGATCCCGTCCACCCCTCTATCCCCCTAGCAAAATGTGTGTTATATGGTCTTGTATCTTGTCTCTTCCAGGTTTCTGTTTGGAGACAGGCCCTTTTGGTGGGTGCATGAATCCGGGTACTCCACCCAGACTCCAATCCAGATTCACCAGTTCCCTTCTTCTTGTGAGACTGGTCCAGGTGGGAAAAGTCCCAGCTTCCTCCCATCCCTGGTGTGGTTAGGGTCCCAGTAAACTTTTGCATATACTCCAGCTAGGGTGGTCCAAACAGGCCCAGCCTCTCAGTTCCTGGTCCAGCAAACAAACTCTGGGGAGATCAAGTTGAGCAACATAGCTCATGTCAACTGTTCACCTCATAAAGCCAGAGACATGGCATCGGGCAAGAGGGAATGATGGGCCGGTACTGGGGAAAGCTGCCTTTACATCTGAGGGGGGTTGTCTTCAGGGGTCACCATGGGCTCCTGGGTTTCTGCTCATGTTTTTTCACTATGAGCTTCTGGATCTCCTGGCAGGCAGCCCCTCTGGCCACTGCATGATCACCGGCGCGGCTCTTTGGCCTGTAATGACGGCCATTTCTTCTCAGGTGGCTTCTCGGTCCCGCAGGTATGCCTTTAGTAGGGCCCACTAGTAGGAGCATTCTGGATTCCAAAATCTCCACAGCATGTTAGTTTGGAAGCTGGAGTTGTGGTGACCTGGGGGGTGTTGGCTCAAACTTTTAAGGGTTTAGATGCTGAGGAAAGTCAAGCCGTGTTGGACATCCCTTGAGCCACTTGTCTCTCTTCTTTCCAGCCCCTGGGTGAGGGTGATTCCTAGCCTGGCTTATTGCACCTTCCTATTGGCAGTTGGCCTATCTCGGGTCTTCCTCTTAGCACATTTCCCTCACCAAGTGTTGGGCGGCCTTATTGTTGGTAAGCAACTGGGGCAAAAGGGTGGCTCAAGAGGGTGTCTTTGGCAGTGGGAGGACCAGTCTAGGGACTTCTCAGCAGTCCCAGTGTCTGTAGAGCCAACCTTAAGGTCCCCACCTCTGTCTTAAATTTGCTCTCCTGCTGAGATGAATTGCAGGTGAGGGGGTGGGTCATTTCCCCAAACATCTTGAAACTGGTTTTGTCCCGTTGTTCCCTTAGGTGCTGCCCTCGGCTGGCTAATGAGCCCCCAGGTGCCCATGGAGCGGGAACTTAGCTTTTATGGGTTGACTGCTCTGGCCCTCATGCTGGGTGCCAGCCTCATGTATTGGACTCTCTTTACACTGGGCCTAGATCTTTCCTGGTAAGTCCTACTTTAGAGTCTGGGCAGCCAGGCCCTGTCCCGTCTCACTTGTACCTAGGTGGTGGATCTCAGTTGACTATAGAAGCAGGCATTAACTGTTTCTAGACAGAGATATGGGATCATAACACATGGGAGCAGCCGGGGGTGGTGGCGCATGCCTTTAAACCCAGCACTCGGGAGGCAGAGGCAGGCAGATTTCTGAGTTTGAGGCCAGCCTGGTCTACAGAGTGAGTTCCAGGACAGCCAGGGCTACACAGAGAAACCCTGTCTCGAAAAACAAAACAAATAAACAAACAAACAAACCCACATGGGAGCAGCCCCCTTGTGAGATGGTTACAAGCCAGTGGTTCTCTGGACCCCAGGCTCCCCTGGCAAAGACTCTTCTTCCCTACAGGTCCATCAACCTGGCTTCCAAGTGGTGTGAACGGCCCGAGTGGGTGCACATGGATAGTCGGCCCTTTGCCTCCCTGAGCCGTGACTCGGGATCTGCCCTGGGTCTGGGCATCGCTCTCCACACTCCCTGCTACACCCAGATACGGCGGGCACACCTAGGGACTGGCCAGAAGATAGCTTGCTTTGTGCTGGCCATGGGGCTGTTGGTCTTCGTGGAATGGCTGGGCTACCCACCTCAGATCAGCCTCTTCTACATCTTCAACTTCCTCAAGTATACCCTCTGGCCGTGCCTGGTCTTGGCCCTTGTGCCCTGGGTGGTGCACACATTGAGTGCCCAGGAAGCACCACCCATTCGCTCCTCCTGATGTGTTTTGCCCTCCCTTGCCCCCCAAAACAACACTCCTCGACCACCACACTCTTAAGAGACAGCGGGCTCCGGAGCAGGCCCGCTCACCTTGAACTTCATTTCTGTCTCATGCTTTGCAGTCTTAGCTCCCTTTTAAAGAAGGACCTCTGTTTCCAGGAGGCCAAGCCATCCCCCCAGGTCCCCACAAAGCAAAAGCAACAGGAGGCCCGGTGGGGAGGGGGAGCTGGGCTCCTGACACTGACAAGCTGCTCAGGAAGACCCCAATAAAGCCCTTGGAACTTGTGACTTCTTTTCTTGTCTGTGCTCACATCTCCACCGACCTCACCTCTCTAAGTACCAACGGAGCCTCCACCCCATTCCTGACTCTACAAAGACAAAAGTAAAAGGGGGCTGGAAACTCGGCTAGGACCTACCCCCGACCTGGCCCTGCCAAGGCCATAGCAGACAAGATGAGATATGACGGTGACAGTGGCTGGAACCCAGCCTTCCCCGGTAGGACAGATCTCCCACCCTGGCCTTCAGCTTCTCAGACTGAATTCTGGTCCAAGAGTGAAGAAAAGGAAGCATTTTGGCTAGGAAAGGAGTGAGAACTTTTACTCCCATTTGAGAGCCCACAGATCAGATATTATTCCCAGAAGGCACTGCCACAAACAAGTTCATTTACACAAAGACTAAACAGTGTGTTGGGATACAAACTACTTAACTAAAATCCATGCCCAGGGAGACTAAGCAGTAGTGGGCTGACACGGGACAAGACCAGCCCACAGGGAGAGAGTGGGAAGCCGGCAGCCTCTGGCTCGGTGCAAGGAGGATGCAGACAGCACGCAAACACACAGCAAACTAACAGTGGTGGGACTCCCCAGCTCCCTCAGCCCTGCTCAGGCCCCATCGGACAATATGGAAACAGATAGCTGCGCCCTGGGGACGTGCTATAGGGGAAGAAGGATTGGCCCCCTAGGAGCCATTTCCCACCTTTGGTTTCCTACAGGCTGGACCACATTCACTGGAAGTCTGGGCTCCAGCCTCTGAACACGAGGCTACTGGAAAAGATGGACAGCTCCTATCAGCCTCCTGCTGAGAGCTGACAAACACCCCCCCCACACACACACACCTCTGGGGGACAGGGGTGGCTTCTAGACAGGGTTCTGGCCCTGTCCATTCTAGAACTATATCTACCCTGACTTTCATGATTCCCAGGTTTCAAAGCAAAACGGCTCCAGAAGGGAGCTGGATCTTGATCCTTCTGCTGATGGATGGAGAAATCAGAGGGGCTTGCGTGAACCTGAAGCCCCCACTCAGGGTCTACCTTCTCCCCTCCTTATGCTGGTCCAGCACAAGATGGAGAGTTTAACAGAAAAAAGTGGAGAACCTGCCTGCCTTCGCAGGTCCTCCTGGCCCCTTCTAACCCCGCTGCACGCCACCCTGTACCCTCTGAGCTCCTGGGGTACCCGGGAGTAAGAGACAAGAAGCCTGGCCACAAATCTAAGGCCCACATCCTAGGCACGAGTCTTCAGTGCTGAGTCCAGAGAGAAGAGTCTGCAGAAGGGTGAGGGAGATAGAGAGGAAGGGAAAGTTTGCGGTGGATGACTACCTTCCCTCTATTCTGCATCTTAAATGGTAGTACATCATCCTGAGGGTGGAGAGGGGCAAATTTCAAATTAAGGCATTCCCCCAAAAGCCAGCCGAAGCCCAGGCACCAATTACTGTTCCCATCTTAGGCAGCTCCAGAGTTGGCAGTACTCCCTGGAGCACTGTCCACGGTAGAAGAGTACAGGGGAGATGGCTCAGCAGGTAAGAGCACCCAACTGCTCTTCCGAAGGTGATGAGTTCAAATCCCAGCAACCACATGGTGGTTTACAACCACCCATAATGAGATCTGACGCCCTCCTCTGGTGCGTCTGAAGTCAGCTATAGTGTACTTATGAATAATAATAAATGAATCCTTGGACCAGAGAGAGCAGGGACTGAGCAAGTGGGGACTGACAGGAGCGAGCGGGGCAGACCAGAGCGAGCAGGGTTGACCAGAACAAGGGAAAAAAAAAAGAAGAAGAGTATGGGGAATGGGTATGGGATGCAACATGGGCAAAGTGGGTGCTGCACCCAATGCCCCATAGAAGGAATGGATTCAAAAGCTGACCCAACCGGGCGTGGTGGCGCATGCCTTTAATCCCAGCACTTGGGAGGCTGAGGCAGGTGGATCTCTGAGTTCGAGGCCAGCCTGGTCTAGCTGAGTTCCAGGACAGCCAAGACTACACAGAGAAACCCTGTCTCGAAAAAACAAAAAACAAAAAAACAAACAAAAGCTGACCCGGGACCCGTGTAGTGGGAGGGGGGCTGAAACAGCTTGGAGGCAGGCGAGGCTAAGAGACCCACACAGCACACGTTGTTGAATGTGTGACTTTTTGTTTTTAATAGAAAAAATAAACAAAATCACAATGATGAATCCCAGAGGGAAGGGGCCAGGGTGTCACAGGGCAGGCTCCTGCTCCATGGGCTCCTCTGCTGGCCTGTGGGGACAAACACAGGGAGAGCACTCAGTAGAGAACATGACCGTAGTCCAGGGCAGAGGGATGGGACATGAGCTGCTTACCTGGGGCTGTGCTCTTGAGTGGCAACAGCCTGGGCCTGCTCAGCCCCCACGGAAAGCAGGGCCATGGCGCTCACAGTCTCGGCCTCCTCTTTCTCACCTGTCTGAGCCTCCCGCAGCGAGCAGCCCAGACCAGCGGCAAACCTCTGTACACAGCTCCAGTGTTTGCCTATGGCAAGAAGGACAGACACGTTCAGGGAAAGCAGACTGATCCAGAGGTAGCCTGCTCCCAGAAGCCCCGCCTCCCCCGGCAGGCTGAGATAAGAGCCCCTCTGCCTGTGCCCACGCACTCTGGATCTCGATGACTTTCTCTAGTGTGGCAACTGCATTGACGCTGGGCTTTTGCTGCAAGACTGCTTCATCCAAGGGCTGCAGCTGGCAGAGAAAGAAGAGCAGGCTTAGAGTGGGTTGAGAAGCAATGCTTAGCCCTCTGACCACCCTGGTGCTGCCCTCTGACTACCCTGGTGCTGCCCTCTGACTACCCTGGTGCTGCCCTCTGACCACCCTGGTGCTGCCCTCTGACTACCCTGGTGCTGCCCTCTGACTACCCTGGTGCTGCCCTCTGACTACCCTGGTGCTGCCCTCTGACTACCCTGGTGCTGGCAAGAGCAGGCTTTTCGGAGGAAGCCCTGGTCAGAAAGCCTTCCCTGACCAAGTGTTTTCAGACCCAGGCAAACCCCAAAGACCCCAGGGAAGCCGATGTCCCTGCTGATCCATCCGTCCCCACCTGTCCCACACTCACCTCCACACTGAGCAGAGCTGAGACACAGGCCTCAGAGGCATCACAGATGGCGGTCAAGTCGTGGCCTCCCTCCAGGGCCAGCACCACCCGGCCCCCCGCCAGCGTCATGAGCTGCCTGGTCAAGTGACCAAAACCTTTACACAGGAGAAAAGAGAGAAGGATATGTGGTAAATTGTAGCGAAGAGAAAGAGAGAAGAAACAAACAAATGTCAAGAGATGAGGCAAACAGCACAGAAAGAGACAGCGACGGATGTGAGACGTCAGTGACTAACAGAGAACAGGCTAACACGGAATGCATCTGGATCCTCTAAGAGCATCTCGGGGAGATCAGGCCAGAGAACAAGATGGCTCTAAGTCTTGCTCCCTGTAGTGCCTGTAATGCTAACTTCTCTGTCTCCTGTACTTCAGTATTCCACACCCTCCCAGACCCCCTAGTAGGCTCACATCTGGCGGTGACAGAATAGCCACCCAGTGGAGACAGATGTCCTTCAACAGCATCAAACCCAGCGGAGACTAGGACGACGTCAGGTGAGAACTCCTGGGCAATGGGCATCACCACTGTCCTGTAAAGGGATGGCCCAAGCTGATGCCAGCAGAGGCCAGGCTGCGCCTCGCTGCTCTCCGTTCTCCACCGAGGCCATACCCCTCCACCACCCCAACCGAGTGCCTGCGGCCCCTGCAAGCTCAGGGCCCCACCCCTCCTTTGGCCCTTCTCAGTCCACACCTGAAGGCTGTCAGGTATTCCACATCTCCAATGGGGGGATCCACACCTCCTGTCCACGCCACATTTACGTTGTACCCCACACCTGGCCCTCCACCAACCTGGCGATAAGGTAGGAGAGGTTGCTATCACCGCCTGGCCACCCCAAACACTGCCCCAACCCTTGCCTCCTTTGACCTCTGCTTTGCTCAATTGGCAGTCAGACCTGTGTGATCCTCCCACTAGGAGCCCTCAGATGTCACAGCGACCAGCACCGTGAACAGATTTCTGTGGTTTCCTGCCAGGTCCTGGCCTGTTACCTCCCCCAAGGACACCAAAGGGGGCCAAGAAACCGTACCTCTTCAGGAGCCCCAGAGCCTGGAAAGAAGTTCCCGTTGTCGTAGCGATGCAGGGAGATGTAGAGCACAGAGGGGTCGTTGTAGAATGCTTGCTGGGTGCCGTTGCCATGGTGAATGTCCTGATGAGGGACAGGGGCGGGTGCTCTGGGCAACAGTCTAAGCTCTAATCCAAAGCTCAGCATGCCAGCTCTTCCCCACCCACCCTACCATTAGCTCTGAAGACGAGCCCACCAGTGGCTCCGGGTCTGTGACACTGAATCCTGGCTCTACAGCCATGGGGTGAATATGGTTTATCTCCCTGCAGAACCCATTCCACTGAAGTGCAAGGGAAACTCAGGCTGGTAAGAAATTTAACACAGGCAAATAAATTCTAAAGCAGGATCCAACATTTACATGAATTCGCTTTTATTTCCAGACAGGATCTCACTAGATGGAGCAGGCTAGCCTTGGACTCTCGATTCTCCTGCCTCAGCCTCCTGAGTGCTTGAGATGATAACTGTGCATCACATCTGAACACAGCAGTTTCTAAACCAAAATTGGGTCTCAAAAAAATTCTACCCTGGCTGACCAACTGCCCAGTGATGTCTGGAGCCGAGAGAACAGTGTGCGTGCTTTTCCTTCTGTGGCGGTGGAAGGTTAAGGAACACCCACAGCCTCAGGAGCGGAGGAGGTGTGGCATCCCAGCTAAGCAACCCAAACAGAGTCCTCGCTAAGAGAAAGGGATGACTACTTTGCACTGCTAGGGGTAGCTGTGAGCAGCGCAGTGTCAGGTCCCTGGCACACAGCGGCCCCTATGGAAAGGGCAGGGAGGAAAATGGGCTCTGGCAGTACTGGTAGCATCTCTGTCCCTACTGCTCAAGGTAAGACATCTGGCTGTTGGAGGCTGCTAGTGGGAGCATAGGATAAATAAGGGTAAAAACTGGGGTCTCACGGGGAGGAGCCACCCTACCGGAATAAAAGGCTCTCCTGAAGCTGAAGCAGGAAGGATATTATCAATCTATGAGGCCAAGGACTGGGTCCTAATGCCACCCAGAAGTGAAGCGGGCTGCCCGAAGGCAGGGTACTTCTGAAGTCCTTCGCTGCTACAGCTCTGCCCTGCCCTGCCCAGGCACCCCAGCCCCACTGCCTACCCAGTCCACGATGAGGACTTTGCCCACGCTCAGCTTCTGCTGCAGGAGTTTAGCTGTGATGGCTACGGAGTTGAAGAAGCAGAATCCCCTGAGGGGTGTGGGGAGGAGAAGAGAGCGGTGAGTTCAGCTTGAGCGATGTGAGGTTTGCATCAAGTAAATAAAAGGCGGGAAGGATGGCAGAAGGTGAGGGTCAGGTCAGAGGGGTACTCACATGGCTGTGGACTCCTCAGCATGGTGTCCTGGGGGCCGGATGATAGCAAATCCATTCTGAAGTACAAGCAGAAGGACAGCAGTCAGGAAAGCCAGGGGAGACAGACTCAGGAGAGAAGCACAAGCCAGACAGTGATGGAAAAAAAATACACTTTTATAAACGCCAGCTGCAGGCCCCCAAGGCAAACAGCTGTCTCTCCCCTGCAGATAAACACAAGAGTCTCAGGCTTTAGTGCCTACTTGGTCCCTCACGACCCTCACACCATGGCTGTCCCTGAAGCTCCTTCCCATCTTAGCACTCAAGATATAAATGTTGCAAAGGACAGCGTTGCCTATGTCCTTATATATCCTTACCTTGAGCTCTCCTGCAGCCACCTTGAAGGCCAGCTCCACCAGGCAGCCCACTGCCATTCGCACGGCACTAGAGGAGTGCATCTCGTTCCACACCGTGTCACTGTCCACCTGCAGGGGCAGGAGATCGGGCTTCAGTGTGCCCTCTGCGGGGGGAGGGGAGGAATGGGAGTGGGCACTAGAGAGCAGGCCAGCAGCCACAGGGGTGGGGGAGGAAGGGGCCAAGCTGGGAAAGCCATTTTCCCACTCCCACTCCCACAGACCCAACTCACCCCAATGCCCCCACAGGGCAGCATGGCGTACATCTTCTGGCTGATGGGACCTGCAGGGCAGAGAGACAGAAATGCTCTGAAAGGTGTCCCAGTTGCCAGTTGGCATAGACTGCATGGTCCATGCCAGTTTAGAGCCTCTAGCTCCTGTTCTGGGGAGATGACCTACCTCTAGAAGCCAATATATCACCTACCACCATCAGGTCCACCCGTATGCCTGACGCCCGCCCCACAGTATGTTCAATTCATGCTAATGACACCCACTCAGACCACTGCCTACTCTGGCCTGGTGGTCTCCAGGCCAGCGCTCTCACACTCAGACTCGGCACATGTGGGACCTTGTCCTGCAGCTTACCAAGCAGCTTCTTGCTGTCCAGCTTCTGCCGGTTAAGGGGGCTGGTCCCATAGAGCAGGGTGTGGTACTCAGAGTGCACAGTCTGGATTTCATCCAGTGTGGCTTTACGACCCCGGATCCGCTGCCAGAGGAGGGCAAGAGAGGCCAGAGAATGTTGACAAGGCTCAGATCTCTTGACAACTACAGTCCAATGCTCACAGAGCCAACTTCCTGGAGAACTAAGGGATTTGGAGTAACTATGCCCTGACCCTTGAGAGACACCCCCTTCCCCTTCCCCAGGTTAGCTGACCCTCCCACCCCCCAGAGAGACAGATACAAGGGATAGAACTGAGGAAGTCTCAGAACTGGCTGGAGGGCTAGGGCATGGGAGGGGCTTCGCTAGGAGGGAACCACTGAGAAGGCTGAAGGCAGGGGGCTCTCTCACCTCACACTTGCTGAGCAGACCAGTTTCCTGCAGCCGGGACCAGATGCTCTGGATGCGGCCGGCGTGCTCTGGGTGCACGTGTGTGTTTCCGCACATACACTGGTGCTTCAGCATGAACGTGTCATAGACCACACCTGAGCCACAGACCCTGATGTCAGCCACAACTGTTCTGAACCCTAACCTTATCGCTGGCTATCCCAGCTATCCACCAACAACCACCTAGATACCCTCTTTCCTCTCCTGAAATTCCTCTTGTCAAACAGCCTGGCTGCCACTGGTCCCTATCCCTGTCCTCTGCATCCGCTCTAGGGTATGTTCCTCCTTCCCCCAATATGTTGGCCCAGGCACTGTTCCCCACTGGCGAGATAAAGTCATCTGCTGCAAGTCTGTGTCCTGACAGAGCCCAGCATGTGACAACCTCTTGGGATTCTCCTGAGGCCTACTGTCAACCTTACAGTGGGGACGGTGGACAGGAGGCTAGAGGAGCAGAAACTCAAAGAGACAGTGGATTCCACCCAAGGCTCCAGGACTTGTGGGAAGGTGGTGCAGAAGCAAACACCCTAGGCGGGGAGTGTGGGGCACAGAGAAGACAGCGCTGCCCCAGGGAGTAGGATCAAGGCTGCCCACCCTCCTGCTGGGAAAGAAGCTACTGTTGCTCCCATGAAGAACTGTGAAAACCCCTTTTCCCTCCGTGCAGTTTTGCCAAGGATCTGGGAGAAGAAAGCACGGCATCTGGGGAAGCTGGGGGAGGGGGTGGGGTGGCTGTGGCATCTGTTAGCCCAAGTAGGTGCACGGGCAAAGGATGGGATGAGCAGTGTTAGGGCTTGCCTGTGGTGAAGAGGTGCTTCACCACAGTGGGTTGGTCTGTGGGGCTCTTCATGCTCCCAGGAGCAGCAGGTGAGGACTGGGTGCGGCCCAGGGCCTGATGAGGCACGGTGGCCAGGCTGAGGGGCGCCTGGTACACCTGGAGGGGCTGTAACTGCTGGGCATCTGCGAACAACTGGAAAGGAGTAGGAAGAGGCCTGTGTAAGGCTCGGTCTGGATGGGGCTGAGTACAGGGCCCTTTCAGCCTCCAGAGGGCCCCCAAGTCTCCTTCTTCTACCACCTCCTCCCACCTGCTCCCTCCAGGGACAGGAGATGCTCCAGGATTACCATCTCCTACACGGATGACGGGAAAGATGGGGGATGTGATGAGTCACCCCAAATAGTAGCATTGAGGTAAGAGGCTGCGAGGGGCTGGGGTGGGTGGGGGCGGGATGAGTCAGGCCTGAGGGCTTGGGGCTGTGTCCGCAATGAATGGAGCGCACTAGGCTCAAGGCACACTGTAGTAACAGTGGGGGCGTGTGTGTACACATGCACGCAGAGACCAACGCACAACCAGCAACGCAGGCACACACGCAGATACTAACAGGCCATGTGCATGTACGCACACACAAGCACAGTCACACAGTTAAAAGACAAGGGCAGTCACCAAGGGAGACTGACAGGCACAGCTCAGGGACCACACAGGAGCCCCCTCCCACTCCCTCCTAGTCTCTCTGCCCCTCTTTTCTTTAGAAAGCTGCTCAAGGCCTGGCAACTACACCACTGGGAACCAACAACCAAGAGTGGAATCAAAGACTGAGGAAAGACGGTAGGTGGGAGGTACCTTTTTGTAACCAGCACTGGACTCTTCTAAGTCAGGGCCCTCATCAGGACCACTCTCGCCATCCTCATCCTTGACCTGAATGCAGTCCTCCTCTTCTTCCTCCTCATCCTCCTCCTCTTCTAGGTCTTCCTGGGTGCTCTCACTTTCTGTAGAGCCTTCCCGGGGCATGGTCAGGGTCCCCTCTCCCAGCAAGGCCTCCTGCTGTTCTGTCAGCTCCTCCTCTGTCTCCTCGGGGTGAGTGGTGGGCTGCCTTGACAGCTCCCCAGTTTTGGTAAGGATCTGAGAGAGGAAAGCACACTGGCTGGAGATGGGGGTTGCCATGGCAACCTTCAGCCCGGGTAGGTCTACTCCCCTTCTCGCCCTCCCCTAGCCTGGCACCTGCCCGCACAATTCTATGTGCAGTGGAAACCTCGAAGTGCCCTGCTCCCCAGGCTCAGCCCCCACATGTCTCACCAGCCTGGGTCACTCCTGGGTAGCCCAGGACGTCGCCTCTCTGCACGTACCTTGCCCAGCTGCATCTGCTGCTGCTTCTGCTTCTCTAGGAACTGCTGGTGCTGCTGCTGCATGACCAGCTGCTGCAGGGCCTGGGGACTCTGCGGCAGTGGGGAGGACTGAGTGCGGCTCAGAGGTCGGTGCCTCGGGAGCTTACCCACCGTCCTCATGCTGGTGGCCACACGTTCACCCGTCACCAATGGGGACTGCCCATGGAGCGGCACTAAGGAGGCAGAGAAGGGGAATAAGCACTATTGGGGGGGGTCACCCTGTCCCTGAGGCTGAGCCACATCCTCTCTCCTCCTTATAACCTTAACAGTGAGCTCAGAGCCACTGGCACCAGCAAGCCTTCCTAGGGTCACCTTCCTTCCTACATGGTTGGTCTCAGCCTACCAGGATGAGAAGTTCTAGGCCAAGGAACCCCTAAGCATGTTGGCCAGTACTAAGGGTTGACTGCCTAGTGCTGTCCACTGTCATATGACCATATGTTGCTGAGCCCTGGAAGCATGGCCTAAATTGACATGTGCCACCTATATGAAACACACATGGGATTCCGAAGCTCAGCATGAAACATAAACAGAAATGATAACAGTTTTCTAGATAGAAGTCAAATAGATATTACTAATTCCACCCATTTCTTTAAGAAAAAAAAATGTTGCTGGGCTCAGGGGTACCTGCTTTTAATTCCAGCAAAGTGCAGGTGGATCTCTGAGTTAGAGGCTAGCCTGGTCTATGTAGTGAGTTTGAGGCCTGCCAGGGCTATACAATGAGACTGTGTCTCAAAAAAAAAAAAAAAAAGAGGAAAATAGTGTGTGCATGACATGTGTATACATATGTGTTCATGTATGTGGGTACAGCAGGGAATGTGGAAGTCAGAGAACAGCCTAGGATGACAGTCCTTGCCTTCCATCTTGTTTAACCCGGCATTCTTACTGTTTACTGTCATGTGTAACCAGGCCAGCTAGCCTGGGAGCTCCCAAGGATTCCCCTATCTCTGCCTCCGTCTCACCATGGGAGTCTTAGGGATACAAACGTATGCAGCTGTGTCTGGCTTTACGTGAGTACTAGGGACCTGAACTCGGGTCCCCACAACTGGTGAAGCAATCACTTGGCCCAGTGAGTGGCCTTCTAAGCCCTCTATAATTTTTTTTAATGTGGCTACTAGAGAGTTTTAGGTCACAGGTATGGTTTGTAGCTGGGTGCCTATTTTGTGTCTTTAATCCCAGCCTGGATTACTGGAGGCTGGGGAAAGGAAATAGCCATGAGTTTGAGGCCAACCTGGGCTACACAGTGACACAATAACTCAAAACAAAGCAAACCAAAAACCAAGTATGGTTTGCACTATTCTTTCTGGCCAGCTCTGCTCTGGGGTATGAATGAACTCAGTAACAGCGGCAAGTTCTGTTGACTGCCTGGCATACCAAACATTGGTACCTGATGCTTTCAGAATGTGGAAGAAATCACTGATATGGCTGATGGTTGTGGCAGGGCTGGAGAGAATCCCTGGCTCCTTTTCCCTAAGAGATAGGCCTGACTTGAGACCCCATGAGAGCCAAACACCCCTTCCCAGGCAAATCGTTCACCTACTCACCCGCTATGAGCGTGCTCTGTTGCCGGGCCTGCTCCAGCAGCAAAACGTGCTGCAGCAGGGAAGCGTGCCCGTGGGGGCTTGTGTCGCCCTCCAGCGCCACTCCCAACAGGCAGCCAGGGATGGAGGATGTGCTCATGAACTTGCCGGTCAGTGTGCCGCCCTGCCGCAGGGACTGAAGGGCCTGCCTCTCAGCCTCCTGCTGTGTCGACAGCTTCGGGGAGGCCTGATGGAGTTGGAGGGTGATGACAGATAAGGCACAGACTGATACTGCCCCTGTCTTGCCAACTCAGGACCAGCATCCCTCAGGTACTCTCTGCCTGCCCTCCCACCAGATCAGGTGGAGCCGTCTCAGCTCTCTTAGGGCCTTGGGAAGGTCAATGTCTTAGCTAGGATACGTGCCCTGTACTTACGGTGAGGTGCGAGTTGGTGACAGTGACAGTGGCCTGCAGCCCTAGGGAGATGTTGGGCAGAGAAGGAGACGTGTAGAGGCTGAACTGGTTTGGGGAACTGTCCAGAGGGAGGGCCCGGTGCTGGGGGATCATCTAGAGGAGCAGTCGGGAGAGAAGAACATGAAGAGAGAGACAGCCAAGGAGGGAAACCTGGACCAAGGCCAAGGACTCTGATTGGTCTCTCACTCCCGGACCTGAGCCCCAAATGAGGGTGACAGAGATCAGAGCCCTTCAGGAGCCTGTGGGACAAATCTCTTTTCAAGGCAACACATCCAGGCAAGAACCCTCCAAATGTACACAGAGGCATCTTGGCTGAGCACTCAAGTCCAGAAAGAGCCAAACTCCTCCTTCCAAAAGAAAGCACGCACCTCTGTGCCCCCTACCCCACCCCCGGGGCCTCGGTCAGTCCTGTACCTCAGTGGGGATGTTGGGGACTGAGCCAGTAAAGCCGTTCTCAGCGATGGTGCTGTGGGAACTGTTGGGAGAGCTGGGGCCAGAGCCGGGCGCACTGTTACACACGGACGACACTACAGGAGAAGCGGCTGTCACCTGGGCCTGCTTTAAGCCACCCCTCCTCCCAGACCTTCGCCATTAGGACAGGAGAGATCTTACCCCCAGGCCCCGTGCCTGTGATCTCAACTGCTCTCTTCTTAAAAGTACTAATAACAGTGCCATCCTTTCGACGCAGGAGGGGACTGCTTCTCCTCTCCGCTACCTTCTGTTTTAGCCTTGAACGTACTTTTAAGTTGGGTTCTGAGGCTGGAGAGAGAGTAGTGGGGCTCAGGATTCATCTACACAGAAACCTGAAGCCCAGCTCAGCCTGGTCCAGGGCAACCCTGAGCAGCCACAGCGCTGCCCTTTGCACATGCCCACCTCTACCCTAGAAGCCTTGTTCCTGGGAGTCAGGACTCACGTACCCGTTTTGCGGAGGGGAAAGTCATCACGGCTATCATAGGGCCCAAGCAAAGGCAATTTGTAGGAGGGAGGCGTCCCAGGAGGGCCGCTCTGGGGAGGGGAACTCTGGTCCAAAGAAGCGTGGTGGGCTCCCCTGGGGGGGGATGGAAGCAGGTCTAGGTTACTATGGACCCCCTGACCACTTACCCCCCAATCTGCCACCTGATAACTAGTTGTTTGGCTTGGAAGATTTTGTTTTTATATTTTGGTTTTTTTTTTTTTTTTTTTGAAACAAGGTCTCATGTAGCCCAGGCTGGCCTCAGACTTGCTATGTAACCCAGGCTAGCACTTGAACCCGTATCCATTCTGCCTCTACCTCCTGAGTTCTATAACTATAGACATATGCTACCATACCCAACATAGCACAGTAGAGCTATGGAATGGCTGCATGAGTGGAAACGGAGCTAAGGTTGGACATTACAGAGAGAAACATGGACCCTGAGAGGGCAAAGAAGAGAAGTGGGATGGGGAGCTCCCTTCCTAGAATAGACTACAGAACTATGATTGCAAGGCAGGGTTCCCTAAGCTGTTCCTATAACCAGGCAGACCCTGAGCAGGACCTCTGTCCACCCTTGTCCCCAGAGCCATTACCAGCATTTGGGGTGCTGTGGGAGGGAATGGTTGAGGCCGCCTGGCGAGGGCTCCTTTGACTTGGACAACAGGAATTCCTGGAGCCTCAGCTTTACCTCGGTGCTGGCGATGGCACCTACGGGACAGGGCACAGCTGAGCCGGGTGCCTGGAACCGGGGCGCGGCGGGGCCGAGGAGCCGCCCACGGGCCTTACTCTCTTTGCTCTTCTCCTTGTTGCGCAGGATGAGCAGCTGCTGCTCCAGCCGCTGTTTCTCCAGCTCCTCCTGCCGCTGCTGCTCCCGCTGTCGCTGCTGCTCCAGCTCCTGCTGCCTCTTAGCCGCCAGCATCTCCTGCTGCTGCTGCGGTGGGTGCGGGAGGGGAGGGAGGGGTGCGGGGTGAGCCGGGCCCAGGCAGGGTTGCTTGGGCCTCTTGTGGCCCCTGAGCCCCCCTGGCTCACCTTGAGGTGCTTCTGCAGCTGGACCTCGTGTTGCCGTGTCAGGTGGTCGTGCTGCTTCTGGAACTCAGCGAACAGAAGCTGCTTCTGGAGCTGCTGCTGTTGCTTGAGGACCAGGAGCTCCTGCTGCAGCTGTTGCTCCCGTAAGGCAGGGTCCATGGGGCCCGCCAGAGCCCCCCGAAGCTCCACGGGGCTGGGGCTGCCTCCACCTCCACCCCCCATGGAGCTGGGCATGGCTCCTGGCAGCACCGGCTTCACCTCCACTGCGGGCACAAAACACACAAAGGTTTCAGTGGGTCCAGCCCTAGACTGCTCTAGGCCATTGACAGCCCAGTTCCAGAAGCCCAGGAGACTACCAGACAGGTCCACTAGACCCTGGATTCTACATTTCACTTTCTTTAGGCGAAACTGAAGCTAGGAGCTTCAATAAGAAACTCTGCAACAGGGCTACAGGTAGGGCCAGCCCAGCATACACAAGGCCTTGGGTTCGAGGGAAAAAAAAAACCAAACAGATGTATGCGTGAGTGTGAAGAGTGGCTGCCGACTGTGTTGAGTGTCAGGACTCAACACAGGATACTGTCACTGACAGTCAGGACCAGGCATTGTATATGTACGGCCCACTCATTAAACTGCACAGGAACACACCAGTTTGAGTCTATTATTATTACCCATTTCACAGATAAGGAAACCGAGGCAGAGAGTGTTTTGAGTAAGTAGACCAGACACAGCCAAGTGACTGAAGAGCCACAATATGAATCTAATACACTTTCACTCACTGTCCCCTGCCTTGTCCCCACCTAAGAGAGAAGCAGAGATCAGATCTGTGGGGAGGGGACTTTCCAGACAGCTTGTCCTCTGTGGGTCTCTCAGTCTCATCTCAGCCAGGGCAAAAGAGGCGGGTCGGTGAGGGGGAAAACAAGACAGGCATGAGGGGCACGATGGGAACAGGAGGCCTCAGGGAAAGAGGGTGCAGGGCCGCACCAAGCCAGGGACAAGATGGGACTGGGAGTCAGCCTGGCTTCCTCTGGTGGATTATCTCCTTTCAACAGTTTTATTGTAATTACCCTGAAAATGCCGCTATATATAGAGTAAGCCAAACAGCAGCTGTTGGGGGGAAGGGGGAGAGAATGGGCGTGCAGGGAGGAGGTAGGAGGAGGAGACAGGAAAGGAAAGGGAACCAGACAGGAAGAAGAGTGATGGGGGGGGCATAGAGGGGCCTGGAGCTGTGGCAAGGACCTCAGTCTCCCAACCAGGGGGACACCCCTGAAAAGAGAAACATGGTCAAGGGTGGTTCTGAGGTCCACATGGACACTGGGCCACAGAATGGGAAAGGTTCCAACTGGCTTATGGGAAGGTTGGGTCTTGACCTGTTGATCTCCATGCACTGCCCTCTAGCCACTGAATGTCATTCCACATCACTGCCCACTAGTTGCCAGGGCAACCAGGCAAACACCATACCAGCAGGGAGCCCCAAGCCCAACCCATACCCCACAAAGCCACCCGCAGCTAACAGGAAGGGGAAGGCAGGGTACCACTGCCTGGGAAGGAGGAAGCGAGAGAGGCTGTACCACCAGCTCATCTTCTTTCTCCTCCACTTCTCCAAAGAAAAATCCTATGTTCCCTAACTCTAGGCTGGGGAAGCTACACAGGGATAGGAAGATGGTCCCCCAGCAAAGTGGCCCACTGCATCCCAGGCAGTGAGGTTGCCAGTGCTCAGACCTCTTCCCATCCCCACTCCCCTACACCTGAGTCTACATCAAGAGAGGGAAGGGTACATAATGGTGGTGACTAAAAGACCCAGACCGCCCCCCCCTCCCCTTAAGTGAAAACAGCACTGAAAGGCATCACCAGGCCAGGGGCAAGCCACACTAGCTTTATGTCTAATATGCCTGGGAGACCCACTAGAGAGGGGTGTGTGTGTGTGTGTGTGTGTGTGCAGAGCCTGAGCAAGATGTCTCTCAGAACCCACTCCTCCCCCAGCAGAAGCTGAGCACATTCCTCTGTGGTTTCTCTGTCAGCCACACTGACGACTCTGTGGCTACCAGGCCAGAGCCACATCTGCAGGAGTGGCCAGATGTGGCCAAAAGGGTGGAGTCAAGCACACAGACATACACAATGCTCCCCCTCCCCCTCCCCTACCCCCACCCCCAGACACACAGTCTCTCACTTTCCCTCTATCCCACGCCCTGTCCCAGCACCCACACTAAGGGTGCTCTGCACCAGAGTGAAAAGCAGGGTAGTAGTGACGGAGCTGGTGGTCTGCCTCTAGCCTCCCCAGACCCTGAAGCGTTCATCAAAGCCCTAAGCTGTCTGGAGGGCTATCGGTTCCTAGCCAAAGCTGGCTTGGTCCTAAAACTGAGCACTCCAGCAAAAAGTGGGTTGGCTTCTACCTAGTGATCTTTGCAGTGCTAGATGCTAGCCCATCGGTCCAGGAAAGGGCAAGAGTCTAAAAGATCCTGGATCCCAGCAGATAACTCTGCCCCAAATTGAAACGGTGATGAGCAAGGCTATCTTCTCTGGCAGGAGCCTTACAGAAAAACTAGTGGCTCTCGTAAGGAAGACTCTCCCACTGCTAGCACTACTGAGATGCCTGGCTATGTGTTGCAGTGGGTGCCACAGCCCCATTGGTATGCACGTGGCAGGAGAGCCAGAGGGCTCTGCCACACAGCCTTGTTCCCATACAAGCAGGAATTGGGAGGAGAATGTTAATTTGGGCCAGCATGCAGTTTGCCAGGCTCTGCCAGGTAGCAACCTGGCTCCTTTCAGGATGGAAGCCAGGGAAGAAAGGAAATGGGGTCCCCAAAATGCAGTCTGCCTGGCACAGAACCTAGAGCCTGACTGTCCTGGCATCCCCTTAAGGATCAGCGCCCTCTGCCAGCTTGGCAAGAACAGAGCAGGTGACAGCAGCTGCCATTCAAATGAAGCATTAGGAAGGGGAAGTGGGTGTGTCAGGACAGGAAGAGGCTCTTGGCTGCCTCCTGGTGGACCTAGGAAGGTTGGAGAACCTTGGGAAAGACGAAAAGGTGGGCAGAAGGGCATGTGCCATTCACTAAGATGACTGAGAGCTCAGGTTAGCAAAGACCCCTGAAAGGCCAAGATCACATGAGACAGCAAAGCCCTGGGTCCTTATTTCACCTGTCCCCACCCCCACCCCAGGCCTCCTGCTGACCTGCATAGAACAGACAAGCCAAGGCCAGGAACTTCCTGTGGAGAGACTACCAAGGTTCTAGGGACAGGCACTGGCCACCTACCCTGGGGGCTCGGACCCTTGCTCCCTCCAGGAAGTGGCAGCCTTAGGAGTAAACTGACCCATGCTGTCTCCATGCAGAAGGCCCAGCCCAAGCATCCGGGTGGGCAGTGCTATCTGGCCAGCCATCAGAGTGGCTCTGCCCATACAAAGCTCTGGCTCAGAAGGAACAGATCTGCCTATCTCATGGGTATAACTAGGCAGAGCCCACACCTTCCTGACACTCCCTTCTTACCCAGTGGGCCCCTTCTTCCCATGAAGCCCATCGGCCTAGAGGTTCTACAGCACAGAGGCCCAGGTCCCTCAGAAGGAGGGACAAACGGGAAAACTATGCCCGCTGCCAGTCTGGACTTAGTCTAAGACTAAAGGGGTGAACTAGAGATTATACACTATAATCCTAGATACTCAGGAGTTGAAAGCCAGAATGAGTAACTCAGTGAGATCCTGCTTCAAAAAGAAAATACTTTAATCCCAGAAATCGGGAGGCAGAGACAGGTGGATCTCTGTGAGTTCGAGGCCAGCCTGGTCTACAGAGTCAGTTTCAGGATAGCCAGGGCTACACAGAGAAACCTTGTCTCAAAAACAACAACAATAATAACAACAATGAGAAAACCCACAAACAGCCATGGTGGCTCGGGCCAGCATTCAGAAAGCTGAAGCAAGAAAACTACAGAAGATTCTAGGCCAGCCTGGGGTACAGAGCAAAACCATAGTGAGCTTCAGTCTAGCCTGGGCTACAGAGTAAAAACCCTTTCAACAAACAACAAGATCATGAAATTCAGTTAAAACTGAAGATCCCAGAAAAAGGGATGTGGTCTCTAGGCAGATAAGAGGCTATGGGTTACCAAGTACAGGTTTTGACAGTACATTTGGGAACCAGGGCTCAAAGTAAACAGATCTAGCTCTAGCTACTCCAGAACAACAGGGAGGGGCTGCTCCTGCTCCGAACAGTCTACAAGTCTACAAACCACGCTCCTCCCTCCCTCCCTCCCTCCCTCAGAGACATCACAAATCAGAAGTCTGGGAAAACAAACCCAGACCAACTGCAAATGCAAATGCGCGTCTCTTACTCTACCAGGGAACCCTGGAGCAGTCCAGGCTTTGAACACACCTAGAAGGCCCGAGATGCTTTCTATCTCTGAAAGACCCTCCTCCAGGAGCCACTAAGGTAGGAAGGAATTTAAGACAAGGGAGCCCTAAACACTCAGGACTGAAACAAGACCTATGCAGACAGCATCTGCCTCCGTGGAGCTGCTTTGCCTGGAGGGCACGGGGTGAAAGGGTCCTCTGAGACCATCTGTTTCAGCCCTCAGTGACAGGCTTTAGAAACCACACTCCACAGAGAGAAGGCTGTACACAAGACCCCACAGGCTAGGGAGCAGCAGAGCTGGGATCTGAACCCAGGTGACCTGGCTCCCGGCATGGGCAGGATGTTCCTAAGCACAAGCATGCTCAGTCTGGCTCCGCAGTGGGATGTCATTCCAGACAGCACAGGTGGAGGAAAGCCCACCCAAGAAGACAGCACACCGAGCCAGTGTCCCAGGTAGCCTAGACCTGCCTCGCCAACAATCAGCAGCTACCTTCTTTAAATGTCTAATTACCTTGTCTGTCACTTGGAGGATGGCAGAAAAAAAAAAAAAAAGGCTCCCGTCCCTATCCTGGCCTTGAGTGAATTTGGAAAGAGGCGGGGAACACACTTCACACTCCTCTGCCCATGACTCCGGCCAATGACCCCTCCCCACCGAGGACGGTTTCCCATGATCTATTTCTGTGCTCTTACGTGACTAGGGAGGCCAATTGAGGCTCAACAGGTTCTACCGCAATTCAGACGGCATTTCCACATGTGCAGGCTCGGCATGACTCTCACCTAGCAATTTGCACAACTCGTCAAGCAAGCGAACACCATCATGTAATGGTTAGGAGTGATGGCTTTGGGAGAGATGGCACAGGCTCAAGGCAGCACCACTTGTCAGTCAAGGCTCCAGGAGCCTCCCCAGGCTTCGTGCAAGCATCTGCAAAATGGAAGGGAGCACCTACCTCCCAGGTTGCCAAGCCTGAGAAAATGCGTGCTGGGGAGCTTGGCACGGGGCCTGGGGAGAGGGCAGAGGAGCTTCTCAGGGCTACTATTAATGGCTCCTGGAGAGAGAGAGAGAGAGAGAGAGAGAGAGAGAGAGAGAGAGAGTGTGTGTGTGTGTGTGTGTGTGTTCTGGTTTTGGCAACCTAGCAAAATCTATAGATTACTACTCAGAATGTTTCCATGGGCTCAGAATATACCACAGTGGCAAAATGCTTGCCAAATGCATGAGGCTCTGTGTATGATCACCAGCACCAAAATAATAATAATAATGACAACAACAGTCACAACAATATGTCTCAAGCTGGTGAGATGGCTCAGCAGGTAAGAGAACTGACTGCTCTTCCAAAAGGTCCTGAGTTCAAATCCCAGCAACCACATGGTGGCTCACCATCTTTAACGTGATCTGATGCCCTCTTCTGGTGTGTCTGATAACAGCTACAGTGTACTTACATATAACAATAAATAAATCAGCTGGGCGTGGTGGCACACACGCCTTTAATCCCAGCACTCAGGAGGCAGAGGCAGGCGGATTTCTGAGTTCGAGGCCAGCCTGGTCTACAGAGTGAGTTCCAGGACAGCCAGGGCTATACAGAGAAACCCTGTCTCAACTACCCCCCCCCAAAATAAACAATAAATAAATCTTTTTAAAAAAAAAATGTCTCAAGTTCACAAAATGGCCAGCTGTAGTGGCATATGCCTATAACCCTAGGACTCAGTGTAGGGCTGAGGTCAATCTGAGCTCACTGCCAGACCCTGTCTCAACAGATCAAAAACACCTCTGCCCAGTTCAAAGCCAGCCTTATGCCTTATCTACATAGCAAGTTTCAGGCTAGACAGAACTCCATAGTCAGACCCTGTCCAAGAAATAAAATGATATAACAAAACAAAACAAATAAACAAACAAACAAACACAGTCAAATAGGATGACATAAGCTACCATTAGGAAGGCCGAGGCATGATAATCCCCAAGTTTAAGTAAGTTCGGTAAATTCAAGGTCAGCTTGGACTACATAGATACATAGATTCTCTCCCCCCCCCCCTCTCTCACACACACACACACACACTCGAACTAGAGAGATTGCTCATTAGTTATAATCACTGTCTACTTTTCTAGAGGACCCAGGTTCACTAGCAGTTCACAACCATCTGTAACTCCAGCCCTGGGAGATCCCATGCTCTCTTCTGGCCTCTTCAGGCACCTAGGCATGCACATGGTCCACAGACATATAAAGCAGGCAAACCAATCATAAACATAAATGAGTTTCAATAAATAAATAAATAAAGTACTTGTTGGTTTAACCAAAAGTAAAAGCACACAAAATCAAATGTTTAAGGATTATGTAAGGCCAACTTCACAGATCCCTTAAGCTCTGTGGATGCTAGACTCAGACTCCTGCCACAGTGAGGCCTTAACTGTCATTCATGTTGTCTGAAGGTCACTCTGTAGACCTGTACTATCAGAGCCTTTTCTACAGACTGTACCATGCTCAGCAGCTAGGTCCCACTGAAAAAGAAAAGGTTCTGGGAGTGGCGTCCTCTCAGCTCTAGCGCTCGAAGGCCAGCTCCGTGGCTTCACTGCCTGCTTTTTGACGCTCAAATCTCAGCAGTGGGGTCCCTTCCATCCCCCCTAAATCACCTGGAACAAATAAGCACAAGCCCTGGTCCCTGCTCTCCAGGCCCCCAGATCTGAGCGCTCTGATACTTTCCCATCCCTGACCTCACTGTCCCCCACTCTAGGTGACACCTCTGCCCAAGGCTATTCTCCATTCTCCTGGGGCGAGGTGCTGGGAGACCCTCAGCCCTTCCTCCAGCGAGACAGAAGCAACGTGAGACTGACCTCAGAGACCCTCAGAATGTCAGTAAGGAAAAGGCCCAGGAGCTCGGCAACTCAACGCCCCCAGCTGCAGGAGGAGAAAGTGAGTCCACAGAGGGAGCTTGTCCAAGGTCACCTGAAAAGGAGGCAGAGGAGCCAGTGCTTAATCTCCTGGCTCTCTCTGCCCCCCTCCCTACAAAGCAGAAGGGGAAACCCTGGAGGCTGGCACCAAATATAGCGAGAGATGCGACAAGGAGCCCCGAGGGTCCGGCAACCTAAATGAAGGCACCTGGGTGGCACCAGCATACCAGAGCCCGAAGGTGGAAGGGAGAGGGGGACAAGTGGCAGAGAGGAGATTGGAAAGCTGGAGGAAGGCTGAGACTCTCAAAGACCTTACAGGGATGCAGAATCCAGGCAGGGGCCACAAGGTGTCCCTGGAACCAGCGCTGATCCTAGGTGGCTCTCTAGAAGAGAAGATTCCCACCTCCCCACCATCCCAAGAATATCTGGGCACAAAGCTGCAGGCAATTAAAGGGCACAGTAACCATGCAAAACCTGCAGTTATTGCTCCTACCTGGGAGTGGGGGTGGGGTGGGGGTGGCAAGGGCCCCAGGGCGATCTTGCTTGCATTCTCCATGCACAGCCCGGGCTTCAGTGTCCATCAATGCACCCTGTCCGCCTGGCTGCTTGCCATTATCCCCCAACGAGTTTAGACACCTGCTCCTGGCATCTCAAAACATCCTCTCTCCAGACTGCCAGGCTGCCAGGAGTTGTATTTATTTGCCTGTCTAAGATAACAGCCGCCCGCCTGCCCTCTGCATAGACCCTTTTCCCACCAGGGCCTTACACGAAACAGGAGAGGCAGCCCAGACTCTAACATGCTGTACATCAGAACTGCCAAAGGAGGAGTTTAAACCTTGCTTCCCCCAGCTGTCCTGCAGACTCGGAACCTGCCTTCGACCACATCTCCTTGGCAAGTCTGTTGCCAATTCTAAGCCAGAGAACCACTGTCTCACGGTCCCTGGACTGCCTGCACTCATTCCTGTTGACAATCTGACAGCTGTTACAGCTGTGTGTGGACACGGTTAATCTGACTTCCTGTCTGGCAGCTGTGCAGAGGGGAAGGGACAGCTGAGGGTCTCAAAAACAAGATGAGGTAGCAGGCCATGGGGGGCAGGAGAGGCTGTCTGCACAGGAGAGCATTTTTACTCTGTTCTTAGGTGCTCATTTTTTGAGCCAAAGCGCCTTCAGGGAGAGAGATAATTGGCCAAGTGGTTTCAAGTATTTGGGGGGGGGGAGACTACTCCTAGACACCCCAGGAGTGGGGCCAGAATGAGCCATATTCTCTAAGAATACAGATTTGAGAGGCACAAGCAGGCCTCCCACATAAGGTTGTACAGGTTGGGTACTGCAGATGGGTACCCAACTGAAGGGACAAACTGGAGTTTGTCCAGCCCGTGCTCTGGTTGCTAAGCCATAGACACTAGCTCTGAGGACACACCCACCCAGACAAAGGACTATTTTTAAAGAAATGTGAGAGAAAGCTTTTGTGTAGGTTAACAATGGCCCCACACAGACAGACCTGAGTTCAAATCTAAGCTCTGGGTAAATTCTTTCACATCTCTAACCCTTCTCCACTATGGGATGTGGGTAATCAACATCCTTCCTAAAAGAGACCATTAAGGAAAGTCCCGGGTATCCCTGTCGCCTCATGGATTACAATATTAGTTCCACTAAAGTCCTGCCCTTCCTACCTTCCTGGCATCCCCACACCTACACATTCCTGACGCACAGCCATGCTCGGAATGGCCTCAGGAGCCTAAATAAGGAATAGTCAGGGAAAGCCCCGGCTGCAAACCTGAACCCAGTGGGACTTCCCAACATCCAGAGCATCCTTCCTGGCACAAACCAGACTCGGCCTCCCTCGGCCGGGAGTGAAGCCTCCTCGGCCATTCCTTCCCCCAGGACCCAAGGTCTCAACCAGAAATGCACAAGGGGACATCAGAGCCCCACTCTGAGTCACTGGGAACCCCACAGTGGAACTAAAGATCCCAGGATCCTCAAGCTAGGGCTGAGCCTGGTATATGGAGGTGCCCGCTGCACACTGGGCAGTCACAGGGTAACTAGACAGAGACACCACGAGTCACCCACAGTGAAAGGGAAATTGGCCCCTTTCCCCTTCCTTCAGCCGAGTGTCTCTCTCCCTCTTGAGTTCACTTACCCTTAGGTGCTCACTGTGGTTGTCTCTATCCAGCCAACAGGTCAAGCCCTAGAATAGCACCCAGGCACCCTGCCAGAAGGCAGGACCTCCACCCCCCCATCCAACACTCAGTCATCTAAGTACCACCCACTGTGCTAGGTGTGTGTGTGTGTGTGTGTGTGTGTGTAGGGGGGTATTAGCAGCCAATAAGACAGACAGCAGAGAAAGCAAAAGCTGCCCCCAAGTAAGAGTTCCCTGGACCTGCTGCTATAAGGGACAGAGAGGCAGCATCTTGGAAGGCCCCCTGGGTGGGGACATCAGCAACAACCATCCGAGAACCAGCCCTGGAAACCGTAGGCTTCTGCCTCTCGTCTGGAGACTGCTCAAGAAATTGGAAGGAGAGGGTGTGTGGTGAAGGGAAAAGGGACTGCAGGGAAACACCGGGCTTCTGGGCCCTCATGGCCATGTTTATCTAGGGAAGATTTTTTTTTTAACCCAAAGGTTAAAGTGTTTCTATTTGAAACGACTATTTACATTCCAGAGTCCAAAAAAAAAAAAAAAAAAAAAAAAAAGGCAGCCAAGCTCCAGGCCTATATCTGTCCCCAGCCGCGTCACAGACACAGCATCAGAACTGCTCAGGGGAACATTCTTAGCCCTCTCCCTGAGCTGCTGGGGTGACTCACACCTCCCTCCTGCCAGCAGGGACTGTGCCACACTCAGAAGGCCAGGATGGAAGGGGGGGGGTTGGAGATCTAGAGAGAAGGATTGGCTGGGGTAGAT
This sequence comes from Mus minutoides, assembly GCA_902729485.2. NCBI lineage: Eukaryota > Metazoa > Chordata > Mammalia > Rodentia > Muridae > Mus > Mus minutoides. Next base: position 1,136,795 of record LR749871.1, on the reverse strand, counting down.
CCAGGGATAGGAGAACACGGTCTCAAACTTTCAGGGTTTCTAGGGTCTGAACCAAAGAAGAGTAAACAAGAGGGAGCTTGGGGCCAACTGGCAGCTCAGTGCAGAGTGGGTGACCAGCTAGAAGCCACCCTAGGCCAATGCTCTGCAGACATTCCTTAACCTCCCAGGAGACCACGTGAATATGCAGAAGCCACGGTGTGAGGGTTGAGGACAGGGGCTATAGCTCCATTAGTCCTGGGCTCCATCCCAGGGACTTGGTAAGCACACTGCAGGGCTGGTCTCCACGACTATGCCCTATACTAGGATATTGAATAGACATCCCTATCCACGTCCGAGCTGACAGCAAATCACGTTCCAAGGATTTTCCAAACCTTCCCAAAACATTCTTCAGACTCGGCCAGAGCCTACCGAAGTCTTAGCCCTGGACAGTTGAGAGCCAAATCACAGGTACCCACCAGAGAGAAATACAGCTCCCACCTTCTAATTGAAACCTTTAGATCCACACCCACGTATCCAGAGTCAAAAACTCTCTCTCTCTCGAGCGCGCGCGCGCACACACACACACACACACACACACACACACACACACACATATTCTCTCTCTCTCGAAAGTACCAAGCTAGCCACTGCCAGGAGGGGCCAAGTGGGCATGGGTCCAGCAGGCCCCTCCCTGGAGGAAGCATCTTGTGGTGCCGGCCTGGTGGCAACAGGTTCCTGGGAGTGAAAGAAGGAGTGGCCAGCTCTGGGGGGGACCCCACCCCCTAGGAAGGATCAATAAAAAGCTCCCCCAGAGAAGGTGGGCAGGTCTAGGAATCCTAGGTTAGGGGGGAGGTCTTTAAGCCCACCTGTGGTCAAAATAACACATCCTTATCCTCAGAAAGTGGGGAAAAAAACCACAGCGCAGGGAAGGAAGAGATAAGAGGGAACCAGGAACTAAGCCAGAATCCTTAAACACCCCAGCTGCTAGTCTCTGCTCAACCCTATCCCAACAAGGCTCTTCCTAAGAAGTCCATTCTCAGAAGCCTCCTGACCAAAAACTTGCCAAAGTCACTACCAGGTCAAAGCAAGCCACAGAGGCTGGGATTCTGACTCCTGCAGGTGCTCCAGGTACAAGTTCTTCCTCTGCTCAATTGTGGGGAGAGCAGGCAGCCTGGAGACTGGTCACTGACCCACTTCCTACCCTCTGACCATGGTCCAACTAGGCCAGAATCCTCTAGGAAGCCCTCCCCCCTAGCAGCTGAGGCTGACCCTGCCGAGGGCAGAGGCTCTGGAGGGATGAGGCGGAGGGTGGCTAGGAGGAACCGTGAAAGGACAGCCCTGGGCAAGGAGGGAAGGGAAGCTGCCCTAGAAGCACAGCTCTTCCAATCCACGGGTGTTCAACCAAACCCTCAAAGGCTGAAGCAGGACCCCGATGGAGGAAGACTCACAGTGAGGTGCTCAAACCAGGATGCCCAAGAGCTGAGGGCAGGTGGGGATACAGAGCCACTTACCTGCCACAGGGATGCTGTGCAGAGGAGTCCGTGGCAGGATTTCCAAGGATGGTTCCCGGCCTGACATGCCATCTGCTGAGAAACAGGACTCGGTCTCATAGATGGTCTGCAGCATCTCCACAAGCCCCTGGGCCTTGGGCACCAGCAGCATGCCAGGGAGGGGCCGCCCGAGGCGGAAGCCGGTGAGGGAAAAGGTGGTCAGCGGGGGCCAGCCGGCTGCTCAAGGACTCCCTCAAGCCACTGCCGCTGGGACCCACAAGGCAAGGAGGCACCTCATCCGGCCTGGGCGCTCCGGAGGCAGCAGACGCAGGGAAGCTAATGAGGCTGAAGGCCTGCTCTCCGCTCCGGGAGCGTGGACCAAAGTCTGTCCAAAGGTTCCAGGAGTTGGGCTATGGCTGGGTGCTCAGGGGACAGGAAGGGGAGCTCAGTGGGCAGGCAGGCTCTCTCTGTGTTCCCTCCCAGAGCCACCGGTGACAGCTCTGGGCTTGGCTCCCTGCTCCTCCTCCCCGAATGAGCCGCCGGCAGCTGGCAGGAGACTGAAATAGCAGTTGGGGGAGGGCCCTGTCTATAAATAGGTGGAGCATGCTCAGGGAGCCGCCGGCTGGCTGCCAGGAGCCCAGGCCTGGCGGAGGCCCCATGGGGGGAGGAGCGTTCCACCCCAGGAGGAAGCGCCAGTCAAGGGGGAGGGGGGCAAGGGAGGCCTGCACTCAGGGCCAAGGCCACAGACCTGGGTGGCCAGTGACTGGACTAGAGAAGGGTGCAGGCAGAGGACCCATGCATCTGGGGTCAGCTTTGGCCACTGCTGGGGACAAACAACGGACTGGACACCAAGCAGCCAGCCTGGATCTTCTCTCTTCCCCTTTTCTGTGCAGAGCGAGGAGAGGAATCAGAAAGACTAGGGAGAGGTGACAGACACCCAACCACCTGGTCCAACCTTGCACCTCCTCCTTACAGCCTGCGGAGTTTGTGTAACTTCTGCCTTCCCACAGAGCTGGGAGATGCCTTTCTACACTCTTACTATCAGGGAGACCCTAAATAGCAGTGGGGTGGCAGCTCTCCTACCCATTCTGCAGTGCTACCTCTGGCACTCGGCCTCTTCCCAGGGACCAGAGAGATTTTTCTAGGTAGGCTCTGCCTGGCCCAGGCAGGGGACTGGACAGCACCTGCCCATTCTCAGCTCAATCAATGCTTTCCTGGCAGTGTCCCCAGCTGAGGGCACCACAAGCTGCAAATATCATTGCCTTCGTGCTAACAACGACCACCAGCAAGAGACCAAGACGGGGAAACCGAGGTACAGCGAGACGGAAGTCACTCTCCTCACAAAGCTGCTCACATGATAGGGACCAGAGGTCTGAAGCACTGACCACCATAACTCATGGGCAGACTATGCACATCTGCCCCAGGTACAGGACCTCCAGCTAGTCATAAAGCTGTTAGCACCCTGGCCTGGCAGAGTAGCCCCAGCTCTCCACCTTCCTGGGCCATGGGGTCACTGTACCATCAAAACTGGTGCCACTGCCGGTATCACCTACTGTTGACCTCCCCCTTCTTCCCGAGTTGTGCCTCCCACTGATAGCGAGATCCCACTTGGCCCCTGACCTCACTGGAGCCTTTTAATAGACTGGTTATTCCTGGGTCTGTAGGCTCCTCCCCTTTCGTGACGTCACAGTTACTATTTTGGACCCCTCCTGGCCCCTCCTTGCCCCCCACTCCAGGCACAGAGCCAGGGACACCTGTCCTCTCTCTGGACTGGATGACCTCACTCTCCTGTCAGGAGCCTGGGAGAAGCAGTCCAACCAAGGACGTGGTGGCTGTGACTCCAGAAACCCATCTTCCAAGTTTCTGCCAGGACTCCAGGGGGGGGGGGGGGGGGGGGGGGGGGGGAATCATCCTCCCTCAGGTTGGAAAACACACACAAGGGTGGTGGTAGAGACAAGCTTTCCCAAGCATGGTGAGATGCAGCCGACCCTGGGTTCAGGGATTTGTTCCCCAGTGGTAGACCAGGAACTCAAGTGGGAGGAGGCTAAAACTACAGTCAAGACAGATTCTAGAAGGAAAGGCAGAAGACCTGTGTAAGCTAGGAGCTTGGTACTGGAAAGCATTGCCTGTCTACCGCCCCTCCCCCAGCTGCATCCAGATCAACTAGGTCTCTCAAGAAGAGAAGGGAAGACCAGAGGCTCTACCAGTGACAGTCCCAGCCAGACATAAGGGAGCCCAGAAAGCCGTGGGCAGCGGCCCCTCCCAGACGAGGCTCCACCCACCCACGCTGGGAACAACCAGAAGGGCTGGCTAGCCCTGTCCTGGCATACTCTTACCTGCCCCAGGCCCAGGAGAGGGACAAGGGAGCCCTGCTCAGGGGAGGACAGCAGCTAGGACAAACTGAAAGCAAAGCGCCTGAGACCCTAGATTAGCCTGATGTCAAAAGAGGTCTCCCCCCTTTTTTTTTTTTTTGTCGTTTGAGACAGAGTCCTATTCTGTAGCCAAGGCTAGCCTTGAACTCACAACGATTCTCCTGACTCAGCCTTTCCACTGCTGGGACTAGAGGTTTAAGCTATTAAACTTGGTAAAGAGGATTCTTCACAATTCTTTGAGGACACGGGCACTCAAAGGCCAGGGCTCAGGGAGAACAACCGACGCTATCATGACTTCTACTCTTTCTCAAGAGAAGTCTCCATCTTCAATGCAATTCCCAAAAAGCTCTGAGGAAATGTTCTGGGATCGGTCTAGGGGGAGGAAGGACAAGCCTCTCTCTTCTTCCGAGATGCAAATGATGTAACAAGGTCTTCCTAATGTCTAGCCTCAAGCTTTCCTGCTGTAGCGCCCCCTTCTCCTGCCTACTTTCCCATCCCTTCCCATCCCTGGCTCCCAAGTCCCACCCCACAAATCTCCCAGAGTGCTCACTGAGGGTGTAGTCCACGAGACACATCCAGAGCCAGTAGCACCAGCACACTAAAGCCCAGCTTGGGCTACAGAACCAGCTCTGTTCTCCCAGCAGCGCCTCTGCTCCCCGCTCTAAGGCTACAACCCCGGCCTCCAAATCCTCTGAAGCTGGAGCAGAAGGAAGAGCCCCATGCTGCCTCCTCCAGCTCTGCCCGATCTCATTTCCTGGGCCCAAAGGTTGGCTTGGAGCCCTGATCGAAAGGCAAGAGAAGTCTTCTGCCCAAGGCTGGTCCAGAGACCCTGAACTGGGAGATACCTGGAAAGCATCAAGCCTGCAGTTCCCCCCTTTGAGCCCGGTCACACTAGGACCTGGCAGTACGGCCAAGAGACCACCACAAGCCAGGTCCACAGTTAGGTACTGGCTGAATCTTTTCATTTAAAACCAACTGTAGGAAGAATATAGACACCCACTTTGTCATCTTCTACTTCCCCTCTGGGTTGATACTGCCTCTCTTCACCAGCCAGTCCTAAGCCTCCAATCCCTCTGGAAGGAAGCTGAAGAGAAAGCAGACTCCAACCTGCCAAGGTACCTATAGGCAAAGGAGACCAAGGGTCTTCTCCCCAGACCCCTGCCCAGGCAGCACTGACCCACTTTCTCCTCCTCTGGCTGGCTGCCTGCCCTCCCAGGGGCTCAGTAGCAGAGCCTGAGGCAGGGAGACAGGACGCCAAGGTTCCTGGCTCCACCCCACACCCATGCCCCAGTTTCTCTGGTCACCCCAAAGGGAGGGGGCAGTCGCCCTCCCTCCTGGGAAAGGAAAGGAGAGAAAGTATAGAGGGCGCTAGGAGGTGCTGGGCAGACAGGTGCTATCGTGTGGTTCATCTTCCTCCCACGCAGGGCATAAGGAACCTAGATGCCTTCTCCAGGGCCCCACCAACAAACATCTAGACAGGATCACGTGGCGGGCCACATTCTTGTCCCTCTCTAAGCCATGGCCCTGAGAACAGGGTACAAACAGGGCAGTTGAGGTCCTAGGTCCCAGCCAGGGAGGCTCTTCCAAGTCAGAGCCGCTACAAATTCTAGCCATCTTTAACCCCATGTAGGGGAACGTACACACAGGACTGGCTCCAGAAAAATAAAGAATGCTTCGCCTTTTGCACCCCACCCCACCTAAAGAAAAAGGTAGAGGGAAACAGACTGGCCTCTTCCGGGGAGTGGGGTCCCTCAGATGGCCAGAGAGGTAGACAGGTCAAGTACTGGCATGTAGCCCAACCCAGAGGTCACTCTCTAGAGTGACTGCCCAACTGGCCTAAGTAGTGGGCCCAGAAACAAACTGCTCCATCTCCACCTGAACCTCAGCAGGAACTTGCATGCTGACTTTTGGGCTTGGACTGTAGGGATGGACCATTTCCTGTCTTTTGGTTCACCACAGGTCAGCCTCACTAGTGAAGCCAGGCAAGGACTTGTCAAACCAAAAAAAAAAAAGTTCTTATGCTGAGGGTACGGGGAGAGAGAGAAAGCGCCCTGCTGTGCTGTGCTTGCCCTGCATAAGCAAGCCAGAATGTAGGGAGAGATCGGTCAGATGCATCACCCCCTCCGGTCTGTAGCCTGTCCTGGGGCTCCCAATCGATCGTTCTTAGGGCCTCCTGCAAGGTGTCCACTTCGCTGTGGACACCTATGTGCTCTGAAAACAAAGTCACTTTATTATTGTGGAACTCCAAGACATGTAGTAGCCAGCTTCTTCCAGGCTCAGGGCATCGGAGGAAGCCCCAACCCAGATGCCAGCTGAGCTTGGAGAACAGATGCTGAGCCCCTTCAAAGAGTAAAAGCTGTGTGCAGACTGGTTGTCTCCGTGCCACAGGGCAGCTGGACCCCACTAGGATAGCCAGCCCCGGAGCTGGAGGAAAAAACCAAGGGAAAGCCACAACAGGTCACCCCTTGACACAAGCAAAGAGCCCCGCTTTTAAGCCTCTCAACAGTCTTAAAATATAGTTCTATATCCTGTGCCCCTCTCTCTTTCTCCCTCCCATACACGGAAAAGACAGCATCTCCCCCTGCTGGGGGCAGTTGGAAAGCCAGCCAGGATGACAGGTCACCAAGAATACCTATCCCACCAGAGCTCAGAAGCTGCCAAGCTAGTGGAGATCTCCAGCTTCAGCACGCTCCCACCAGCTCAGGCAGGATGGCTGTGAGGAGAACCTGGACCATCAGTGACTAGAACACAGCCCTAGAAACTCAGCTTTCGCTGCAAGCGCATGAAACCCTACAGCTGGGAAATGTCCTCCCCAAGCTACCAACAGATGCCCCTGGGCAGCCTCTGGGCCCTTGGTCAAGGGTCAACTCCCACCCCCCCACCCCACCCCCCGACGTGAAGCAGGGAATAAAGATGGATCAGAGGAAGAAAGCAAGGACCACTGTCTGCCTGTCTGAAGAGCAGAGCTGAGGGACAGACGGACAGTCATCAGGCCTCTTCTTGTCCCATTGATGACCAGAGGATGAGACAGGAAGCCAGAGCTCTAGAGCCCACCTGGTGCGACCGCCAGGACAGCTCTCCCCAGTCGGGAGCTGGGTCCCTCCCTGCTTCTTGCAGCTCAGTTTTTAATCCAATCCCCTCATCGCCCTTTTCTCTAAAAGGGAAAATATCCATCTATCCATGCTTGCAGAAAAAAGATACAGGACCAGGCTGTGCTGGGAAGGGCTAGGGTTGGACGGGATACAGCAGGAGAGGCACTGACCATCTCAGACTGTTTACAAGGAGACAGCTAGGGACAAGAGGCAGCTATTACTCTAACCACGCTAGCCTGCGACCTTCTGGGGAACTCCTGAGGGTCCGGCTCAAGTCATTTGGACACACCCTCATAGGCACACGTCGGGACCCACCCAGAGCTACCTTGAGTCCCACCCACAGACTATTCCTGGCAGCACCCAGCAAGGTCCTAGCAGAAAAGAATGGGAAATGGGAGTCAAAGACCCCCAACACAGGAATCCACCAAGAAGAAGAAGGTCATCTCCTTACACTCAGCAAAGAGCCAAGATTCTTCTACAAACACATAACCCCACTCCTATCCCCACACTGTATAGCCTAAGGCACTGGGCTCTTTAAACCTCCACCAGTAAAAAGGTACAGCAAACACAGTTCTCCAGCAAGGGAAAAAGCCATCACCACAAGAAGTAGCATGAACATTCAGCTGTCTCCAGGAAAACACTTCCAACACTGTCCCAGGCTACCCAGGGAAAGTCACACCTCCATCTCAGGTACCCAAGGGGAGGCATCAGGGCTGAGGGAGACCCAGGCCCTCCCTGAGCCATGGATTCCCAGGTCTGTCTCACAGTTGGCCTCTGTTTTTTAATTTGTTTTTCTGGGAAGATTTTTGATGATGTGACATTCACCACTCCTGACCCCTTCAATCCCTGACATCTCAGACACTGGCAGTCAGCTGGCCTGGGCAGGAAACTCACACAGCCCACTGCATTCAAAACTGCCCCAAGAGGCTCCTCTCCAACCTCCCAGTTCTTACCCGACTCGTTGGGAGAGTTCATGCCGGCTCTGGGCCTGCAGGAAGCTGACGTTGGGGGCTGGGACGGGAGGGGGCGGAGCTGCGGTGATGTCAAAGACAGCCGATAACAGACAGACAGACGGGACAGGAGCCCGGGGCCCGCAGTGCCTCTAATGCCCATCCAAGGCCATCCTTCGGGGCGGGGTGAGGCAGTCAGGCACTCAGAACGGCATCCCTGGGGAGAGACGAAGCAGGGTTAGCGGTCTCGAACTCGGGACTCTGAGAGCCAAGGGAGGAGACCTTGGAGCGATCCATCATCTCGTACCAGGGAAGAGAGGGAGGGCCACCTGCCAAAGGCACAGAGGAAACATCATTGGACCAGACTCTTATTTCTTCTCTTCCTAATTGCTGGTGCCCCAGGGACAGGAAATGGCTATCATGGTCTCTGCAGACATCAGTGCCCGGTGCCAGGTGCACCTACAGGCTGGCCACATTTGTGGCAATGGGAAAAGGCTGAGCTGACCTGGGGTCCCTGGCTGAAGTTCAGGGAAAGCTACTGAGTACCCTGCTGGCACATACATGTCTTTAATCTCAGAATTTAGGAAGGTCAGAAGTTCAAGGCTAATCGTGACTGTGTAAGTTTAACACTAGCCAGAGCTACACAAAATCCTGCCTCGAATAAAACACCAGGGCCAATGAGAGGGCTCAGCAGGCTTGCTGCCAAGCCCGAGGACCAGAGTTCAATCCTACTCACGTAGCAGAAGGAAAGAAACGACTCACAGAAGTAGCCCTTTGACCTCCGCGTACTCATTGTGCCATATACACACCCATATACATACATGTACACACACATAAATAAATGTAATTTAAAAAATAATAAAATTATTAAAGTTCAGGGAGGACCTGATAGCCAGCCCAACATCCCTGGGACTCACAGGCCTGGCATCTTCTCCCTGTGTTGTGAGTCCTTTCCACCTGTCACTGGAAACATACGCTTTGTCTTCCTAACATCACAGTGAGTCAGGGCACAGGAGTGTGTCTCATGAATTAGGAAAGTCAAACAGACCCAGCACTCTCTATAAGTGTGCTGGAGTTTTCTGGGCCCTGACCCAAGGCTTTGTGTGTTGTTCAGATTGGGCTCTGTGGAAGGAACAGTGAAATCCAGCCTGTCAAGCAATGGCCGACACATCCTAAGTCTACCAAAATAAGGAACACCCTTTCCCCGTTTACACAAAGGCACCAAAAGGCCCAATACTAGCCAAAGTCAGTGGAGTAAAAGGATGTGGGTTGGCCAAAGTCCCCACCCTAGCCCTACAGTTCATCTTCAAGCCTTAGATACTAGACAGCACCCACCTGGACCCTAAAGAGCCCCAGATCCACCCAGACATAATTTCATTCATTTGCTTCCAAAAGAAGCCAGGCTCTCCAGAACCCTACGAGAGCAAGTGTCAGAAGTGACCAGAACTGCCAACATTAAAGCCCTAACTCTGCTCTCCAGCTCCAAGCAGCCAATCATGTATCATCCATCATCTATCTCCCTTTACTTTGATACCAAACTTTCTCCCAGAGAGCTCTACCTCCTGGCAGTATTCCATCTCTGCAAACCCTCAATTCTTATCAAAGACTCCCAGGGGTGAGGTCCAGTTGGAGCCTAGAAGCCTCCCAAGTCTTCCTTGGCAGGGCCACAGGAACACACACAAAGACCCAAGAGCCCAGAGCCTGCTGCTCCCTGCCGCTCTGGACTCTGGGGCTATAGAAAGGCATATTATATTCAGATCAGGGTTCAGAATTGAGAGACAGAGACTAGAAACAAAAGAACCTGTACAGGTCTGGGACCAAGTTCAGGAATGCAGCAGGTGGGGCTGCTGGTGTCCTGGCAGGGCCCGCGTGGGCAGGCCAGCTCAGCCCATGCCCACACCAGAGCTGGCGCCCAGTCCCGCTCACACCCTTTCCCGTGGGTTGAGGAACACAGGTTCAGAAATTCCCACGACTGCCAGCAAGTCTAAGCAGTCCAGCCCATCTACTTAATGAGAAAAACCTCCAAAGCAGGCCACTCAAGAGGACTAGATCCCGAGGGGCCCAAAACTGATGAAGCTCCTCCCTTAATTCCCCCCCTTACCCTCACCTAGTATCTCTCTGGGTCTTCTCCACTGAGGAGAAGAGAAACAGCTCCTCAAACTCACACAGTGGGCACAGGATGTAGGTATGCGCCACTGCTCCCCACAGAGTGGGAACCCAGCAGCCCCATCTACCTGCAAAAGGCATCTACAAAGTCCCGAGGCCCAGGTCATAGGTCATCCAAGTGACCGAGACCCACTAGCAGGGCTTCCTAGGAAACAAAAAGGCCCTTTGTAGCCCCATCAGAACAGGCTTAACTTCTTGTCTAGGGCAGGGCAGGGAAAGAGCAGGCAGTCTGAGGTGTTTGCACCCTCTTCAACAGAAGTGGCCTGCTATTGTTGCATGGGTGGGTAGCTGGGGACCAGGAGCTCTACAGCTGCTACACTAGCCACCACTTGGATGACAACTCAGTGTACCAATGTCAGCACCCCCAAAAGTCCTGTTCCCCTCCCCTTGATAGTCAACCCCATCCTTTTTCCAGACTACTCCAGGGTCTGAACCCTCCTTCTATCTCCATCCAAGGCACCCCGGCAAAGAAGAGTGGGGGGGGGGGGGCAGAACCTCCACCTACAAGCTCTGCTAAGGTAAAGAAGGCAGGGTAGCAGCCCTACACCTCTCACCAGCAATAAAAACTCCAGCAGAGGGTGGGAGGAACTGGAGACAGGAAAAGGTGACCAGAGCCACACCATGGCCCGAGGGCCACATCACTACCCTTCCTACAGAGATCTTGTCCCTTCAACAGCCCCTTCAGATCCACCATGCTTCCTACTGCCAACATACCAATGGAGCCTGAGAGAGGCAAGCCCAAGTCTTGAGCTCCTAACCCAGGGTCACTCTCAGGTCAGGGGCTACTCCCCAAATCATAGAGAACAAGGCCTAGCAGTTTGTACAGAATCCTATGCATCCGAAACGGGCTTCCCTTGCTGTAACACCCGCTGGCTGGCAAAGCTCAAAGCCCAGACATCCCATCGGAAGGCAGCAGCGGTTTCTCATCTCCACCCCTCCCGGCTACAGCCACGGCAGAAGACTGTTCCCAGCCTCCTCTAGGAGCCTCCCCCCCCCCACCCCCAAGCTGAACCAACAGAAGTCCAGGAAGATGGAAGCTGTGCAGGGCCCCAAACTAGAGAAAGGGGGAAGACAACAGGGGAGGGGGAAAAGCACCAGGCTGACAAATTCATTTTTGCAACCGGCCCATTTCTGTCTGCTCAGACGCAGCTCCAGGCATCTGCACAAGCCAGATGGAGGAGGCTGCTATTTCTAGAAAAAAAAAAAAAAGAGGGGAGAGGGAGGAGGTGGAGACAGAGGGCATTAGACAGGGTCTGTTTGCCCTCAAACTTCAGACAGAGTGATGATACCCCCCTCCCCAGCACTACCAGGCAGGGCTCTCATTCAAGAAAGGGCTGAGGTTGGGGCTAGAGTGAGGTGGGTAGGGAAAAAGAAAGGGAGAGAAAGTTTAATTAGCCAAAGTCAGCTACAATAGGGCCCCCTCACTGGCTGCATCGGGTTTTCATTCATGAGCAAGTGACAATGCTCCAAAGCGCCAAGAACTGCCGCCCCCTCCCTCAGTCTCTTTCTCTCACACACAACCCCCCCCCCAGGGGTGAGTCCTCTAGCAGGCTGGCTGAGCCCGATGCTATGTTCCAGACACCCCTCCTCGGAGGGACGTGAGTAGGAAGAATTAATTATTGAAGAGCAGCTGGTACTTCGGCACCGACTGCATTACCCCCAGCTCCTAAGGCTGCCCCCCCTCCTCCACCATACAAAAACAACAATGACCCCCATTTCCAAGTCCTGTGTCTAAGCACACAGCTAAGATACCAGCCCCAAGAAATGGAAAGCAAAGCCCTTATCTCTGCAGCTACTTGGGGTGGGTGGTGCATGTGACACTGTTACCCCCCCCCTCCAGATTACACCATCCTTGGGGGATGCACCGAGAAAGAGGGCGAACATTTTCTACACGTGCACCTGGGACCTGTCTCTCCTGGCAGTAGTGTGTCAGGAGGTGCCGGGAGCCTTTAATTCGGGCTCTCCGTCTTTTAGTCCAGATCCAAGTCTAAGAGGAAAGAGAGAAAAGGGAAGACTTCAGAAGGAAGAGGCAAACCAAGTTCTCCTCAAGCTTTGTCGTTTAGGGAGGGAAAGAGAAGGGAAGACTGGAATGAGGAGCCTGCAACATGGTTCATCCATAGCCCATCTCCACAGCCAGCATGGGCTCCTGGGTCCCAGTGTGGAGGGCTTACGAGCCCGGAGGACCCTCCCTGCCTGCAACCTTAGGACCTAAGTGGAGGGCCAACAGGTCCCAATGTCAGGATTAGCCAGAGGTCTTTTGGCCCAAACCAATCTCCCATCCCAGCCTCCTTTTGTTCCTGACTCTATCTTCCCCTCCCACTGAACCCTAAACCCCTCTCTCCATTCCCATCCCCAAGATCCAAAGCTAATTCCAGGACCCTGAAGCATAGTGGTCACTACCAGAGTGATGGGTACACACACACACACACACACACACACACACACACACACACACCACATACACCACACACACACACACACCAAAAGCAACTGCAGCTGCTATCCTTCCTCTTCAGGGACAAAGCTCATCTCAGAAGGCCAAACACAGGGACATGAAGTGGTCACCTTCTCCCCGAAATGAAGCACACTCGACTCTCCCCGCCCCACCCCCAGCTCTTAGATTAATTACTTATCGTCCAGCCAGTTCTCATCTTCCTGAGGGCCCCAGGGATGGTTGGGGAGGGGGGGGGAAGCCGACTCCCCCAAGTTAACAAGGCACTATTAGAACCTCTGCCCCATGAGAAACAAACCCAAGATGAAAACTGGGCGCGGGAGTGGGGTGGGGAGATCTGCCCTAGCCAAGAAAGATCACCAATTCATCTCCCAGCTCTTTCCCGAGCTCCAGGGTGTCAGACAGAAGAGGGTGGTAATAAACGCAGTAACGCCTCACAGGCGAGGGGGTGAATAGCACAGACAAGTAAGGTGGGCCCTGCAGTCCTCTTCCACCTGAAGGGACGTCAAGGACATAAAATCAAGGGTATGTGCTTCGCCACTTGGAGAAGCACTGTGGGTGGGCTGCGCCCCTCACCTCAGAGTAACAAGAAAGGGGTGTCTAGTGAAGAGAGGGTCTGCCCAGAATCCGGGTTGCAAGGCTCAAATCGCAGTTGCAACGGATTATGAGCCGCCGGGGAGGAGACAGATCAGACATACCCGACCAGTCTGCGGGACATTTGGGGGCGCGGGGTGCGGGAAGATCGGCCCCTCCCTTACCTGCAAAGAAGGAGCCCTGCAAGGGAGGGATGAGGAGGGGCGCGCGCGGCGAGCCAAAGGCGACACTCCCCGGGCCCCCGCGACGCTCCCTGGGGGTGCGGGCTGGCTC
>LR749871.1:247332-347270 GCA_902729485.2 Mus minutoides | reverse complement strand
CTCTGCCTCTGCCTCTGCCTCTGCCTCTGCCTCTGCCTCTGCCTCTGCCTCTGCCTCTGCCTCTGCCTCTGCCTCTGCCTCTGCCTCTGCCTCTGCCTCTGCCTCTGCCTCTGCCTCTGCCTCTGCCTCTGCCTCTGCCTCTGCCTCTGCCTCTGCCTCTGCCTCTGCCTCCCGAGTGCTGGTGTGCCGGTGTGCCGACATTCTGAGTCTTTTCTCTGCCTTTGGCCTCTCAGATCCCAGGTACTTCTCTATGACCTAAATGATTTTCTTTCCTCCCAGGATGCCCCCTCAGTCCTTCCACTCTGTTCTTTCCCATTCCATGCGCTCCTCATCTAGTTTACTCCCATCTTCCCTCACTCAGGTCCCTCAATAGCTCCAGGAAGAAGCCACCTGTCACTCCCTTGTCCAGCGTGTCTGTTCAGCTATCCTGGGCTATATATAGCACAGCTGTGCTTTTGATTATGTGCTGGGCCCTTCAAGACCTTGTCCCCTTCCCACAACCTATTCCACTTCAACAGGACAATGGGGACAATATCCACGAAGCTTCTAGTTAGGGGAGAGATACCCCAGCAATCTGGGTGGGACAGGAGGAGGAAGGGTATAGTATGCTGAACTGGGATCTCACAGCTGGGGCCAGCCTTCCTATCTGTTGTCTGGGACTTTTTAGTCTGAGACCCATTTCCTGCTACTTGTTTACTGGGGAGGAAGGGGAGCAGACAGTGCCCTGGGGAGTGTAACCTCTGGATGGAGGCTGTTTCCACAGCAGGAGGGCAGAGGCTCAGAGATCAAGTGGTATAACAAAATATTTAGGGTGATCAGTGCAGTGTAAGGGGCAGATGGAGTCTGCATCCAGCACTGTCCAGTACACTAAGTTTATCATCTGTGTATTTAATTTAGGCCCCTCGAAGCAGAGTTTATTAATGTGACCTGATTTGGAAGAAAGAGAAGGTTCCGTAAGCAAATTACTAACATAGATGTGCTTACATGGTAACAGTTATTAAACACTTGGCATAGTAACAAAAATGATGCTCTCATAATTTTTATCTTATCTGTTTACTAAAACAAGATGCCATGGGAACTTGTTGCTTCCAGTGTTGCTGTATGCCCTCAGGGTTTCTCTACCCAGCTTCCTCTTTTGAGTGCTGGGGACTAAACCCAGTGCCTTGAAGTCTAGATGAACACAGTTTAACAGCTGTTCCCAAAACCTTCCTCACATGGTTTTGAAGAGAAAAAGCAGCTTTGTTCAATCTCACAACCCCCCGCCCCCCATAGTATATTCTGTAGTATATTCTGTAGTATATTCTGTAGTATAGTCCTGAGCAGTTAAAATGTGATTTGAGGAATTAAATCAATTTAGAAGTTTGCTTGGTTTTCCCAATTGTGTGCTATAACTTTGCGAAAGTCATTTAATAAGAGTCTCAGTCTTTCTTTTTCTTCCTTCCTTCCTTCCTTCTTTCCTTCCTTCCTTCCTTCCTTCCTTCCTTCCTTCCTTCCTTTCTCTCTTTCTCTCTCTCTTTCTCTTTCTTTCTTTCTTTCTTTCTTTCTTTCTTTCTTTCTTTCTTTCTTTCTTTGAAACAAAGTTTCTTCTCTGTGTAGCCCTGGCTGTCCTAGAACTTGTTCTGTAGATTAGGTTGGCATTGAACCCCAAATATATGCCTACCTCTACCTCCAAAATGCTGGGATTAAGGGTGTGTACCATCACACTCAGCTCAGAGCCTCAGTTTTTCATCTGTGAAATGGGAACAGTAATAATCTCTGTCCCAGAGGGTGGTTTTTTGTTTTTTGTTTTTTGGTTTTTTGAGACAAGGTTTCTCTGTGTAGCCTTGGCTGTCCTGGAACTCACTTTGTAGACCAGGCTGGCCTCGAACTCAGAAATCTGCCTGCCTCTGCCTCCCGAGTGCTGGGATTAAAGGCGTGTGCCACCACGCCCGGCTTGTCCCAGAGTTTTTAAGGTGACAGACAGTCTGGGCTCCCGACACCCTAACAAGCTAGGCTGCAGGATTGATTTCCATGACACAGGGCAAATGTATGATATCCAAGAAGAGACCCACCCGGTGAGGATCCAGCATTTTCAGTGCAGCAGACGCCAGAGACCTGCAAGCAGTCCATTGACTCAATGCAATGAGCATTTGCACGTAAACATGTTTGGACAAAAGGGCAGACCGTGGGACACACTGGGGTACACTGCAGCTTCCACAGCTACATATCCATCTGTCTCTATTTTTATTTTTTGTTTTCTTTTGTGGGGAGGTTGCAAGGGCAGAGGGTGGGATATGAAGGGAAGATGAGTGGGATCGGGTGCATGATGTGAAATTCACAAAGAATCCAAAAAAGGTTAAGAAAAAAAATGAGAAAGGAAATTTACTCAATGTGCTTACCCTGAGAAAAGGGAATATAAAGGGGTCCAGTGACCCTTACAGCTGTCTCGGTGCACTGAAGGGAGGGTAAGAATTCTGCAATCAGTTTTTTTTTTTTTTTTTTTTGGTTTTGGTTTTTCGAGACAGAGTTTCTCTGTATAGCCCTGGCTGTCCTGGAACTCACTTTGTAGACCAGGCTGGCCTGAACTCAGAAATCCACCTGCCTCTGCCTCCCAAGTGCTGGGATTAAAGTGTGCACCACCACGCCCTGCCATTCACTGGTTCTTATTTCAACACTGCCCTGGAAGGTGGTCATATGGTGCTGGAACTGGATAAAACTTCTTCCTAGCAGGCAGATCTGAGCTGGGACTTTCCCGTCCTCCTCCGTGGGATTCCTGAGAAATCTTACTTCTTTGGAGTCTGTTGTTTCAACAGTTCTATACTCAAAGAGAGAGGCACTTCTGAGTGTGCCGGTGCGTGTGTTAGACCGTGTGTGGATGTACACAGGCAGCTGCACACAGGCATGTGCTTGGGTGTGCGGAGGACAGAGGTTCACATCAGGTTTCCCAGGTACGAGTGTAGCTGGACTCTGAACTAGCCTTCATTGGCTGGCTCCATGGTACCCCCTTTAATCCCAGCTCTCAGAGGACAGAGAGAGATCTCTGAGCTCAAGGCCAACCTGATGTACATGATGTCCCGGTCAGCTAGGGCTATGTAGGAAGACCCTGTCTCAAAAACCAAACACTCCAGCAGGGAGTGGTGGTGCACGCCTTTAATCCCAGCACTTGGGAGGCAGAGGCAGATGGATTTCTGAGTTCGAGGCCAGCCTGGTCTACAAAGTGAGTTCCAGGACAGCCAGGGCTGTACAGAGAAACCCTGTCTCTAAAAACCAAAAAAAAAAAAAAAAAAAAAAAAAAAAAAAAAAAAACCCAAACACTCCTTTCAAGATAGGACTCAGTGAGTAAAACCACTTGCTGCCAAACCTGACCGTTTGATCCCAGAACCCACGCAAGAGTCAGAAAGAAACATCACTACACTCACCATGGCATTTACATGCCCACATATACATCATATATTTACACAATAGTTTTTAAGTTTAAGTAAAAGTTTTACGTTCCAGCAAGGTGTGGTAAGTTCCAGGCCAGCAGGGAGCCATAGTGAGACTATCTCAAAAATAATTTTTTTTATTTGTGCGTGTATGTGTGAACTCGCACACGTGAGAGGGCATATGCCCAGTGGCCCCTGGTCTTCCAGAGTTAGAGTTCCAAGCAGTCTTCAACTGCCAGACATAGATGCTGGGAACCAAACTCAGGTCTTCTGTTGTAGCAGTACACAATCTTGGCCACTCTCCTCCAGCCGAATAACTTATTTCTAGGTATGTGTATGTGAGGGGCTAGCATGTATGTGAACCACATTTGTGTCTTGTATCTGTGGAGGCCAGAAGGCAGCGTAGGGTCCTCTGGAACTGGAGTTACAGGGAGTTATGGGCCACTATGTGGGAGCTGGATCTCCAACCAAAATTTTCTGCAAGTACAAGTTCCTTCAACTGCTGAGCCCTGGCTCCAGTCCTTTGTCCCTGCTCCATTTTACTTATGATTTGAATTTGATCATGATCCCTGTCTTACCTCATCCAGGCATTTCCATTTCCTGTAGCCTACACCGTGCATCTCCTGAGAACTCAGGCCAGGCTGGGGCTCTGAAGAGGCAACACAGGAATGTGTGTGTGTGTGTGTGTGTGTGTGTGAACATCTGAGAGGAGAGTTCTCATGGACATTGGTGATATGTGCAGGCCCTGGGGACTTGGTGTGACCTCGAGCCTCTTCATAGAGCAGTGAGCGTCAAGGAGAGAAAAGAGGGACATCAGCTGCTGGACATCTTTCCAGTGCCAAAAAGGCCCCTCTGGGAACACACGCACATATGCATGCGTAGAGAGGCTAAGTGATGTAGGGGAGGGACTAAGGCCTGGGAGGAAGGGGGCCCTCCTCAGTGCATCCTGATCTGTCCCCATGGGCTTCGCAACAGCTGCCGCTTCTAGTCAGGGATGCCAGGATGGACCATCGGTCCCATGTTTCAGTCTCAATAAAGGGTTTCTGATCAGCCAGTCCCCTGGAGGCAGCCAGACATGGGACAGATCATGATAGCACTACTTATTACCAAAAGCTGTGCATCTTTGGACAAGTAATTTGCTCTCTCAGAAGCACAGAACCTTCTTCTGTGACTGATAAAATACCTGGTCTAGGCAGATTCACACTTGTGTCTGTCAGTGAGCAGTATTCCAATAGTTGCAAACCACTGAGAAAAGTCCCCAACGCGGCTGGGTGTGGTGAGGCAGCTTTTGGGAAGCAGAGGCATCACAGAGTGAATCACTATGAGCTGTAGGCCAACCTGGTCTACACAATGAGTTCCAAGCCAGTCAAGGCTATACATTGAGACCCTGTCTTAGACAACGACAACAAAAAGATCCTTTGATTCTCCAAACTCCTTCCAACTGGGGCTGAACCTAGGGCTGCCCACTGGCTAAGTACATTACCACTGAGCTGCACAATAAGCCCTCCTCACCTCTTTACAACTTTTTTTTCTTTAAGACAGGGTTTCTCTGTGTAGCCTTTACTATCCTGGAACTCTCTCTGTAGATCAGGCTGGCCTCAAACTCAGCAATCCACCTGCCTCTGCCTCTGCCTCTGCCTCTGCCTCTGCCTCTGCCTGAGTGTTGGGATTAAAAGCGTGCACTACCACCATCTGGGTTTATTATTTTTTGAGACAGAGGGTATGTTGCCCTGGCTGCCTGGAACTCACAGCAATTCACTTGCTTGTTTCCTGAGAGCTGGCATTAAGATGTGCACCAACATACCTGTTTCTTTTTTGAGACAGAGTCTCATAAATTGTCCAGGCTAGTCTTGAACTCACTCTAGCCAGGCTACCTTTAAATTTGCAACCCTCTCATCTCAGCTTCCTAAGTAGCTGAGGTTCCAGGTACGGTTCCGAAGGGGACCAAGGCTAAGACCAGAAAGCCCTACAACTGACGCATCTTACATTACACTCCATATCACTCATAAGAGTACTTGAAACAGTTTAAATGTGGGGGAGGACCCAGGAGTCCTGTCCATCTTTGCTTGTCTAGTCTTCCACAGCAGTGTTCACATGTGTACCAATGGGCTTATAGCAGTTAAGGTCTCTCCTCTATCAGGTCTAATCTTACTTTGCTACCTCTGGAGCTCAGTGTGTGTGTGTGTGTGTGTGTGTGTGTGTGTGTGTGTGTGAGTTAAGACTGATGCTGATCTCTCTCCTTCCTGCTGTCATAACTTTGCTACCTCTGGAGCTCAGTGTGTGTGTGTGTGTGTGTGTGTGTGTGTGTGTGTGTTAAGACTGATGCTGATCTCTCTCCTTCCTGCTGTCATAACTTCAAAGACACTGTTTCCCTGACCGCATAGTGACAACTCTGGCATTGGCTTTTTACTGATTCAAAGCAGCGGCTGCTGAGCCTTGGTCTGGCTGTTCATTCTCCACTTTCTAGCATCTATCGAGTATGGTAAGCACGGGCATGCTGGAGGCTCAGGGACCATCAGGAGGAGCTGGCTCAGGCAGTCTTTGTCATGGGATTGGCCTCAGAGGGCTTCCTACTGAACCTCTCCTCTGAGGACTGGGACTGTAGCTATGATCAGAAGAGACATCTTTAGGGGTTCGCAGATCAAGAAGGAGGCAGAGGTTGGCAAGCAGTCTGAGGACCAGAATTTGTTCCTTTTGTCTTAGGTGCAAAATATATCAATGTCTTGCCATTCAAATCTGCTCTAGTGGTCTGGTTAACCAGTGTTGTCTGTCAGGAACAGCTCTGGATCCCCAGAGCCAAATCTTGCTCTGTAGCTCCCTTAGGAACGACTATCAACAGATCCATGACCAAGAGGGCCCCAAGATTCAAAGACTGTTCCAGTCTACTCTGGGTTTTTCCAGCTGTTTTTCTTGGCTAGAGGATCACACCCATTGGGATGCAAACAGGGAGCAGGAAGCAAGCGGAACAGTAAAGTCAGATGAGCCGGAGGAGAGGCAGATGTTACACGGACGGTAGCCTCAAGCAGCCCCAACCCTTGCAGAGAAAACCCAGAGGGGCATCTTTTCAAGTGCAGGTTGTGCTGGGCATGCTCAGGACCTGAAGACTAAGAATCAGAGTCCTTATTGTGGGCAACCCTCTTCTAGAGGTGGGCTAAAGCCTAGGCACACAGCTGTTGACATCTGGATCCAGGATCATGTCTGCTAACAAGGGCTGGTGGGTGCCATCTGAGGGTGAGGACAACCTGTCCAAGAAGTTCCTAAGGAAGACCAGGGAGTCTCCACTGGTGCCTATAGGTGAGTGGGGGAAGAACAGGGTTGGGGCAGATGCCTCCTCTCTGGGACTTCACGTCTTGTTCCTTTTAAAGAATGAGGCAATAGTCAGAGAACTCAAGAGGTCCACCCACTACACAAGGAACAGACGTACAGTGCAATGAAAGAGTCTGGATGGGTGGTAGTGGCATCGGGCAACAGGGTGCTAACAGCAGCTTCCGGATAGGGGGTCATTATTGCAATCTGGGATTGCCTGAGTTTTCCTTCTAGGCTCTAGAATATGAAAATGTATACAAAATGGTGGAAGCCAGGAGTGGGTGGAGGTAGCGGCAGTGTATCAAAGAATCTTAGTGCCTAAGGCTCAACCTGCATTGCCCAGAGGGGAGCCAAGGGACCTTGGACTTGGACACATGCCCAGTGATCCCATTCTCTGCCCACAGGTGTAGCAGGCTGCTTGTTGATAGCAGCATACAGGATTTACCGGCTGAAGGCTCGGGGTTCCACCAAGCTGTCCATCCATCTGATTCACACCAGAGTGGCAGCACAGGCGTGTGCTGTGGGGGCCACCATGCTTGGTAAGCAGCATGGCGGGGACAGAGGGAGAGGAAGGACAGAGCAGAGTGTCCTTAGTTAACCGGCCCATGGCTCAAGTCCCTGCTTCACACACTAGGAAGTATTCACATCACTTCCTTAATGAGCCCCTAGGCGGAGGCCTTTTTCAGGGTCCCCCATTGGTCACTGTTGCTGGGCCATGGGACAGTATGAAGACAACTTGCTTCATGAATTTTCCCCAGAGATGAGAACCGGGAAGAAGCAGCAGTTACTTGCAAGCTGTGATTGTGAGCTAGTCCCTTTCTTTCACTGGGCCTCAGTTTCCCCATGCATAACTACTTCTGGCCATTCCACTTAGCAGGCCACTTTGTGTGCAGAGCAGACATCAAAGGGCTCATGAACTGTCAGATTTGCTCCAGCTGGCTATGTGCCTGGCTGTTTGGAGCAATTGTTGGGACCTGGGGCAGAAAGAAGAGCAGGGAGGCTGGGCCTTGAGAGAAAGGCAGGGCAAGTCCTGGGACCCCTGAAGGATCAGATGCCAAGGGGTGCTTTTCCTTCTTCATGCAGGTGCCATGTATACAATGTACAGAGATTACATCAAGAGGGTGTCAGAGGATGCTGAGAAGTAGGACTCCTGAGGCGGCAGGATGGCCCAGTCCCCCAGATGTCTGTATGTGCCTAATAAAGCTATGTTGAAGAAAGCGAAGTGCCTTACTACTGAGCAGAGCAGGGAACTGGTGGCTGGAAGGAGGACCCAGTACAATGGGGTGGGAGCCAAAGGGCTCTGGCCCCAACTCAAGGGAGAGAGACTCCTAGGAGAACAGACCTCAGTTCCCAGGGTCCCAAACTCCTATACCACTTCAGCCAGCAGCAGCCTGGAATGGGAAGGGGAAGGCAGGGGCAGGGAAAGGGCCTCGAGACTCATGGGAACATTGAATCAGACACAGGCATTCCTTCCACCAAGGGCTGCTCCCCTAGGGACCCAGCTAGGAAGGCAGCTGCAGCTGGGAGCAGAGGCAGTAATGCCTCATGGGAAATCACATACCCAGAATATGAGGGCTCGGATTAGATGGTGGGGGATGAACGAAAGCAGCAAACCAAGGCAGAGGTCAGAATGTCCTGTTCATTTACAAACTGTATCTAAAGTGGAACTTGTAAAAAATAAAATTCCATGTAAATCCTGAAGACAACCTTAGGGCTAAACATTTTCATCTTGTTTTCGTTCTTCTCTGGGCTCAAGCTCTTCTCTGTTCCTTGGGAATGGGGCCAGGCAGAGGCCACAGAAGGAACCAGGCCAGATGCCCCTTCCTCATTGGGGTGGAGGTTTCTGGGGTGTTCAGACGGTCCCATAGCAGTTCCCAGATGCTCAGAGCATGAGGGCCCAGGTCTCGGCTGGAGTCTAGAGCTGCAAGCCCCCTGCACTCACATGGGATAATTGAGCACAACATCCTGTTTGGCGAGCTCCAGCAACATAGGATCATCGAAGAACTTGCTGATGCTCACATCTTCACTCAGGCCCTGTGGAGCAGAGTCAGACAGAAGGGTAAGCCCAGGGTCATCCAGAAGCCGTGCTGCAGGGGAGGAAGGCTAGTAAAGGCTGCCTGAAGATTCGTGCCTTTAGGGTACGGCTACAGCTCTGCTCCCTTTGGGCCCTAGGTCTGCTTATCTGAGGTGTGCAGAGACTGATCTTTCCTCCAAGAGGAAGAAGACACACAACTCCTATGGAATCTTGGGGGTTGAGAGATGGCAATGATTAAAAGAACACACACCTTCCTACGACGGGTTTTGATCATGAACTCCCGAGCCAGGTGAGGAGCTGGTTGTGGCTCCAGTGGGCGAATGACAATGCTCTTGTCCAGAGGATCGCCTGGGACAATCTGGAAGGCAAAGAGGTTTCAGGTAGATGAGGCAGCTTCCTGGAGGACTCAGAGCCAGGAGCAAGAACTTTCTCCAGGATTGTAGAGCATCCTGGACAGAAGGGGAACAGGCTGAAAGGACCGTCTACCAAAGTGGGAGGCCAGGGTGGCCGGGTTTCCTCACCTGCCAATGGTGGAAGACAGACAGGGAAAAGGCCTGTCCCTGGGTGTGAGTGCGGAGATCAGTCTCAAAACCGAATGAGTCAATGGCTGGGATGAACGCTTTGATGGTGTAGAGAGGGGAGCCTGGTATGGGTGCATCCTGAGTCACATGACCCCTGAGAAAGACAAAAGCCAAGGCCAGAGTTGTATATAGACCCAAAGGCAGGGGGCAATCTATCTCCTGCCCTTCTTTGTGTATTCTAGCCGGCCACCATCAAGTAAGATTTAATGGAACATGCTCTACAGAGGGAATGGGCATGGGGCTCTTAGCAGAAGCCTCAGGAGCAACCACCTGCGGGAGGAGGCAAAAGTGGGGATAGTGAAGAGACAGGATCCAACAATAACCCCATCACTGCCTCATGTCCAAACTCCCAGGCATTGGGGGTGGGGGGTGGGGAGGCACGCAGCAGCAAGAAGAAACTGTGCCACTGCCTATGGTAAAGGTAGGAGTGCCTCTGCTCTTTACCTCCTGTGGGAATGAGGTCAGCAGGCTCTGAAGTGGAAAGGTGGGGAGAGCAATGGCTGGGCTGCTCACCTGCGCCTGGCCAGGACTGTGTAGACAGCAGACACACAGTCTGCAGGAGCCTGGACCTCTACAAAGTAGTAAGGCTCCATTAGACGGGGGGTGGCCTGCAACAGCAAGAAAGGGCTCAGCTTGGCATGGCTGCAGAGCGAGAACATAAAGGTTCTCCGGACCTCTGGATCCTTCTGTGGCCTCTGCCTCGTCCTCCATATAATTTTCTGCTCAGGGAACCAGGACAGTCCCTACAACTCCACTTACCATGAGGAAAGCAGAGTACACTACCCTCCTGGCTGTGGGGATGATCTGACCTCCACCCCGGTGGAGGGGTTCCTGGGCAACCACAGCATCCAGGATCTTAAACTTGACATTCCGAATCACTGAAAAGGAGATGGAGGAGCTGGGGCTAGTCACAGGTGCACGGTAGAGCATCAGAGTAATTTGCTACACTGAGGCCATATTGCAGCCACACAAAGATATGATACAAAATAGCTCACATCCAGATCAGCAAGGCCAGTAGCAAACAGGTCAACAGTTAAACACTACTTAGCATTTGATTCAGGCCACACTGTGACATGTGGGACATTCTTACAAGCTTAGGTGCTGGTTCTGAGTAACTTTTTTCTGGACATAGACTGTGCTCTAGAAATTGTATTTGGTCCCACAGAGATTATTCTTTATCAATAAACCACTCCAACCTGATCACCCTCATGTTATCTGTCTTCAACATGCCCAAAGATGGGCTCTACCCAACAATTATGAGCCAGGTAAATCTAGAGATGCCTTCATTTTGGAGATGGGGAAGGAGTGGGGGTGGGGTGGGGGTGGGGCTGGGAGGAGGCTGGCCCAAGACTCAGGATAGCCCAGTGTACTCTTTTCCTGCTGTGTCTGAAAGATGTGAAGCCCATCCCCGTGTCACTGCCTCATGTGGCTAGGTACAGCGTTCTGGGGAATGGAGCTGGGGGTTGAAGGTGGACTCACATTCATCGCAGAGGGGTCCTTCCCTGGTCCCCCACTGGAAACCTTGAACAATGCTGTCCTTCACTGAGCCGAGAAGGGCCTTGTCTACCTGCACAGAAACATTAGGTCTCTTTAGCAGGCTACTGGCAGCAGCAGGCAGTGCTAGGAGGAGAAAGTACGGCTGTGAGAAACCATCTTTCACCAGGGAAGAGGGCATTGCAGGTTCTTCATCTCGGGATAACACTTTGCCACAGCCATCCTATTGGTTTACCTCTGAGGGCAGCGTATCATCTACTAGGATGTTGGGGCCTGTAGCATCAGGACCAAAGGCCCAGATGGAACGTGCAGCCAGCAGATCCCAGTCGTACTTTGTTTGGAAAAACTCTCCCAGCTTCTTTCTGGAGGAAAGAGAAGGAGGTTCCTGGGGCCACAGATCCTGCCTTTCTTTAAGACAGTGACCCACTCTACTCATAACATAGCCAGGACAACAGCGAAAGAGGGATGGTGTCAGGAGACCAGGCAAAGAAGCCATAGTGTGAACCCTGTTCCAACCTGTTCCAGGTGATCTGGACCACTTCATTCTCTATGTCCTCAGCGAGGCCCTTCTCAAGAGGCTCAGCAATCATGGTGATCTTGTTCCTGGTCAGAAAGGACAGGGGCAGTGAGAAAGTCACAGGATGAGTAGGGCCAACAGCACAGACTGCTGAGACAGCAAGAGAAATGGAATCTTGGAGCCAGGGCAGCAAAGGGTAGCTTGTTTTCTTTCATTTCTGTTTTTGTTTTGCTTTGTTTTAAATACATATGAGTTATTTCACTTGCATTTATGTAAGTGTACCACATGTGTGGAGTGTCCAAAGAAGCCAGACAAGAGGAATACCCTGTGGCTGGAAAAATTTTAGTCCCTCTACAAGAGCAACGAGTGCCTTTAACCATTGAGCCATCTCTCCAGTCTATCTGATTTTTCTTTTCTTTTTTTCTTTTTAAATTTATTTATTATATGTAAGTACACTGTAGCTGTCTTCAAACACTCCAGAAGAGGGCATCAGATTTCATAACGGATGGTTGTGAGCCACCATGTGGTTGCTGGGAATTGAACTCAGGACCTTTGGAAGAGCAGTCGGCGCTCTTAACCACTGAGCCATCTCTCCAGCCCATATCTGATTTTTCTTAGAAAGTGTGGCTGGGGTTGGAGAGTGGAGCCTGCCAATACAGCACGTGTAAACATGTGTGAGGAGCTGGGTTTCCATTTTCAGCACCCATTTAAAAAAAAAAGAACTAATGTTGAAGCTGGCATAGAGGCTTATGCTTTGAATCTCAGTGCTTAGCAGGCACAAAGATCTGACACTTCTATGTAGTGAGCTCCAGATCATCTTGGTCTATGAGTGAGTGTGGGAGAGATGTAGGCTGTCAGTCCTAGGTGCCCAGGTACACGTTCCTAGCCTCTATCATTGTTTTTCTTTTTGCCCCCAAGACAGGGTGACGATGTGTATAGCCCCGGATGGCTTAGAACTTGCTATGCAGATGGAGCTGGCCCTAAACTTGCAGCATTCCTCCTGTCTTGCCTCCCATGTGCTGGGATTATAGGCTTGAGCCACCATGCCTGATTTTTGTTTCTGTTTTTGTTGTTGTTTTTTAATCTAATAGGCACTCAAACTTGTTATGTGACTGAGGCTGGCCTAGAACTCCTGATCCTCCTGCCTCTACCTCCCAGGTAATGGGATTGATTACAGGTGTGTGCCACCACACCCAGCTTCTTCAAGTATGTGAATAAGTTTGAGTGCATGCTCGAGCATGTTTATATGTCATGTGTGTACAGGTTGATGTTGCTTATCTTCCTTTCCACACACGCTGTGCCCCTCTCCCCCTTTTTGAGAAAGACAGAATGAGTTCCAGGGCAGACTGAGCTGCAGTGCAGGACTGTTACAAGAGCCTGAGAAAGCACACAAAGCAACGGCTTTCTCGTGGCATCTCCCGGCACACGTCACTGTACTTGTTTCCTACTGCTCTCTGGAGCCCCCACCTCCTGCTTACTTCTTATTGGGTGTTTCAGCAAAGCATTTGAGGGAGGATGTTTCTACCACTGTCTCACAAAACGTCACAACTGGGTCAGCCACCTAGGCAATGAGAAACAATTGAGGTAAACGTCAGTTTTGTTGGAAGGACAAAGTTCTACTGAGGGACTTCAGACGCATCCCTGTCCTCGCTCTGCCAGAGCACCCTATGCAGTTCTACAGCAGTAGGCCAAAGAACTGTCCACATCACCACCAAAGAGCCCGGGAGCAGCGTCAGGAGCAAGTGCGAGCACAAACTAGGGCTTCAGTCATGGCCTTCCCAGAAAGCTCCCAGCACCAGCCGCTCACTGACCACCCCTCAGAGGACAGGAACAGTGCTGGAGAACTGTATCTTGTCTACTCTCAGGCTCCAGCCCCAGAAGTATAGCTGCCCTGTGACGCAGGGCCGCGCAGACACTGTCATGCCATGCATGACCAAGTCAAGACTTGGTGTAAGTCTGAGAGCTCCCACTCTCCATGACACCACCCACTCTGAGCTAATCACCAGAGATAGAATAGTTTTTCCCCTAATGTAGGGACAAGAATAACTGTGGCTTGGGAGCCTTGACTTTAAATATGACATTGAAAATGACTCAGTGAGTCAGGCAAACCCGTCTCTAGAACCTTCCCGATGAAGAACAACCGAAAGCACTTTCCACAGAAGGGTCTCTAGTAGCCGTTCAGGGGGCTAAGGGTTTGCCCACTCAGGACATCCCTCTGGAGCTGACAGCCAGGCTAAGGGAAGGGGCACCTTGATGTCGATCTCTGAGTACATCTTCCGAAGGTCATGCATCACACAGTCCAGGTAGAGCTCCCCAGTGCCCAGGATAACATGCTCGCCAGACTCTTCCACCTGAAACACAGCAGCCCAGCAGTCAGCGTTCACTGCTGTGTCCTGGTCACAGCAGATATAAACAAAACTCAAGACACCAGAGATAAAGGTTCTAAAGCTCGTTATCAGAAGCAGTGACTATCTCAGGCAGTGGAGGGTAAGGGCTGGTTCAGTGCTTAAGCATTTCCTCTGCATGACTGAGACCTGGGTTCAATCCTCGGTACAATCTACATCCCACACCTCACCATCCACCTCCCCAAAGTGTGGTGGTATGCCTGTCCACTGGCTGGTTTTGTGTGCCAATGTGACAACAGCTAGAGTCATCATAGAGAAAGGAGTCTCAGTTAAGGAAATGCCTCATGAGGTCCAGTTGTAAGGCATTTTCTCGATCAATGGGGAGGGCCCTGCACATTGTGTAGTGCCAACCCTGGTTTCTGTAAGGAAGGCCGAGCATGAGGATCAAGTCAGTAAGCAGCACCCACCATGAACAGCAGTGTGGACGTGTAAGCTAAATAAACCCTTTCCTCCCCAACTTGCTTTTGTTTTGTTTTTCGAGACAGGGTTTCTCTGTATAGCCCTGGCTGTCCTGGAACTCACTCTGTAGACCAGGATGGCCTCGAACTCAGAAATCTGCTTGCCTCTGCCTCCCAAGTGCTGGGATTAAAGGCGTGCACCACCATGCCTGGCTCCCAACTTGCTTTTTGATCATGGTATTTTATTACAGCAAAAGAAAGCCTACCTAAGACAGCTTGTAATTTAGCATTTAGGTGGCAGAGGCAGGAGATTCACCCTGAGCTTGAGGTCAACTTGACTGACAGAGCTAATGCTAGGCCAACCAATACTACACAATAGTAGTCTGTCCCCAGTATAAGAACAGTATAAGGCAGCAAGAGGACCATACTGCCCTAACCAGTAATAGGTCCCCGAGACAACAAGACCATTTAGCACAGTATCACTGGCTGGATTCCTACCTTGGCCAACCTTATCCTTACATCCACACACAAGCTATCCCTTTAACTCTCCCTTCCAGCTACTCAGAAATAGTTTGGCAGGCTCAAGAGTATATAATGCCACTTTTGCTTCTTTTCTTTTTTTCTACTAATCCAAAGAGCAGCAGAGGCCAAACCCTAGACCCAAGTCTCTCTAACCAGAACTCTTATGTATTCTTCTTTTGAATTCTACTATTTCCTTTTTTTTTTCTTTTTGGTTTTTCGAGACAGGGTTTCTCTGTATAGCCCTGGCTGTCCTGGAACTCACTTTGTAGACCAGGCTGGCCTTGAACTCAGAAATCTGCCTGCCTCTGCCTCCCGAGTGCTGGGATTAAAGGCTCTCGCCACCAAGCCCTGCTTCCTTTTTCTTTTTCTTTTTTTTTTTTTAAAGATTTATTTTTTATTTATTATATGTAAGTACATTGTAGCTGTCTTCAGGCATTCCAGAAGAGGGCGCCAGATCTCATTAAGGATGGTTGTGAGCCACCATGTGGTTGCTGGGATTTGAACTTATCACCTTCGGAAGAGCAGTCGGGTGCTCTTACCCGCTGAGCCATCTCACCAGCCCTCCTTTTTCTTTTTAAAGATTTATTTATTTATATGAGTATATTGTTGCTCTCTTCAGACACACCAGAAGAGGGCATCAGATTCCATTACAGATGGTTGTGAGCCACCATGTGCTTGCTGGGAATTGAACTCAGGATCTCTGGAAGAGCAGTCAGTGCTCTTAACTGCTGAGGCATCTCTTCAGCCCCGCGTATTCTCATTATTTTATGTGTACAGGTGCTTTGCCTGCATTTAGGACTGTGCACCACATGCATGCCTGGCACCTGTGGGGCCAGAAGAGAGCAGTTCCGATTCCCTGGAACTGTAGTTATAGATGGTGATGAGCAACCCCTGGGTGCTGGGTTCAAACCAGCGTCTTCTGGAAGAAGAGCCAGTGCTCTAACTGCCAAGCCATCTCTCTGGCCTCACCTGCAGCCCACAATGGCCTCTGACTCGCTATGGAGCTGAGGTTGTTGATCCTGAGCTCTGGCTCCCCCTGACTCAACCTCCTAGATGCAGGGATCACAGGTGCCTACCACCATGCCTGTTTCTCACTGCTCTGGAAAACCGATTCAAACTGTGTGCCCACTGAAGAATGTGGCTATGTAAAGTCGTCTGAGGAAACAAAGGGGCACACTCCAGTCTGCCTGCCTTCATATGCTAACAGGCGGGCGAGGACCTTTCATGAGCCAATCGATGGGAAATGACAGAGGAAGAACACCTCTTGAATGTCCCGGGATGGCCAGGAGCATAGGCCTGGCAGCTCGGTGGCCCTGGACATACCTTGGTGGTGAGAGATGGGTAGCTCTTGTTGACCTTGCGCAGGCCATCAAGCATCTTGGGCAGCTCTGAGGGGTTAACTGGCTCCACCGCAATCTTGATAACAGATGTGGTATTGAATTTCAAGGGCCGGAAAATCTGAGCCTGAGATCCAAAAAACAGAGGAGTGAGGGAGGGCCTAAGGGCAAGGCACAGCCTAAGGGGAAACTGCAATCCTGACTCCCCAACCAAGAACCAAGGTACAGTGGAGCCCAATTTAAAGGACCATTTGCTTCAGGCATTTTAGCAGAGCACTGGGCAAGAACGAGAGGCAGTCCTCCTAACTCCTGGCATCTGAGGAGAACTCATGGGGTGAGGGCAATACTAGGGTTGAGCCAAGTGGCAGTGGTGACTCTGCAGTAGGACCTTTCCAATTTCCAAGCTTGGTTGCTCACATGCCTGTGGTTCCTTGTGCCTCTCTAGCTCAGTGTGCCCCTTCAAAAAACTACCTCCTCATTGCCTCGGGGTTCAGTTATGGTTGCTGTCTTCACGATTGGCTGGTCAACACCTTCAATCAGAACCCAGTTGCCAGCAGGAACACGATTCACCTCGATGTGGTACCTAGAGTAATATCCAATAAATAAGCAAGAACCAAGTCAGAGATTCACTCTAAGAACATACCAAGCATCTGCTACATGCTGGGCCCTGAGCCAGGAGCAGAGGTGAATTACACAGAGCCATCTGAGCAGGAGAGGGGTGTGACCAACAGTCACATATGTACACACAGGGCAAGTGCAATGGAAGTGTGTAGTGTATGAAGAAGCATCAGGAAAGCCCAAGTCAACGTGGAAACTTGAGGTAAAAAGCCTGAGAACCCCATACGCTAGGGGCCAACCTGGTCTACAGAGTGAGTTCCAGGATAGACAGGGCTATACAGAGAGACCTTGTATCACAAAACAAAAAATAAAAGTATCTGTTGCCTAAGATTTCTCTAGTGTGAGGGGACACTAAAACAGACACTTTAATTTCTGAGCTCTTCACCGTCTCCAGCCTTCTAGAGCAAAGGGTGGCTTTGGAGGAGGAAGGACGTCACTGAGGCCCAGCAGCCGCACGGCTGACAGAAGGCTCTGGTGCTGCTCAATACCAGAGAGGAAAAACAGCCCAGAGGCCCAAGTCTGATTCAGCAGACTTAGTCAAGGACCAGGCAGCGGGGTCTGGAAACAGCTGCTTTAGGGAAGAAACCTGAAGCAACAAGGGAAGGGGCACAGTAGAGCTGAAAAATGGGGAAGAGGAGATACAGTGGCCCAGAAGTTAAGAGTGCTAGCTGCTTTTGCAGAGGACCTGAGTTTCATTCCCAGCACCCACATGGGGGTTCAGAACTGTCTGTAATTCCTGTCCCAGGGGATCCAAAGCCCTCTTATAGTCTCGCTGGGGACCAAGCATGCATGCTGTGCACAGGCATACATACATGCAAAATACTCAAGCACATTAGAAAGAAGAAAAGAAGCAAAAATAAAATCTTCCTGAAAAGGCTTCACCACAGGTACCCAAGGCTCAAATGTGACATTCCAACTGAGTTACTTTTCAGCCCTGGCAACCTTAAGAACTAGGTGTCAACAGGTCTGCCAGGAGGGGGTCACCTGACTCTGCACCGCACCATCAGGAGGCTAGGTTTCCTAGGACCCCTCCTAACACCTTGTGACACTCCCAGGATAGAAGCTACATGCGACCTTTAGGTTCTGGTCAGCAGTCCAGTACCTGGCGACGGAGATCCAAAGGCGGCCCACAGTGCAGATCTGGGAATCTTCCTCATCTTCCAGGGTGTAGTTCTCCCCCAGCACCTTCACAGGCTGCCCAGCGTGGATAGTGCCACTCAGCACCCGGCCGAAGGCGTGAAACTGGACTCCGTCATCTGTGCTGTACATCTTCGTTGTGTGGCACATCAGGGGACCCTGGCAGAGGGGACAGGAAACAGCTTTAATCATATACACCGAGCAGGTAACACCACCTCCCCCGACAGCAATGACATGAGCTGAGGACAAAGGCTAACTAAGGAAGATGTGACTCCTGGAAACATTCCAAACCATGCGTTACCTTCCCTCCCTCTATGAAGGGACAACAGGAGATTCAGAAACAACAAAAATGAAAATGACACAACTAAGGCAGACGTGGTGGGTCAGGCTGGCTTAAGGGGGTCTGAAGAAGGCGGACTTCTGAGCATGGAACACCAGCTTAAGGCAGAATGGAAACCTACACCATAAAACACAAAAAGGGGTCCAGGCCTCAGCGGATCAAGAGGCTTATGGCCAAGCCTGACAATTTGAGTTTGATCCCTGGGACTCATACTGTGGAAGGAAAGAAATAACAAGGTTGTCTTTGGCTTCCACATGCATGCCACAACACCTGTACAGACAGACAGGCAGACAGCCGCAAAAATAAATATATGTAACACACAGACACACATAAAACCAACCAAACCTTTTTTTTCTGGGGGAGAGAAGGCTTAGGGTCACGAACTAGCACTGACAAGACTAAATTCCCCATGAACACGGACCTTAGTATTTAAGAAGATAAGTCAGACTGCCTAGGCAACAGCTGGGATGTCTGTGTACCTTTTTCTTTTTGGTCCTGGGAACTGAATGCTGAGCTCAAGCCTGCTAAGTATACATCCTACCAGTGATATGTACTAGATACTAGACCTTGCGCCCAGACTGATGTACATCAGTGTGAAGAGACAGCTGCCGTGTTTCACTGCTCTCTTCCAGGCACCACGCCCTACTCCTTCCTTAACCTGTCTCATTTTCATCATAGCCACTCCCTCATTAGCATCCTCAGGTCACAGACTCGGACAGCCACGACCAAGCTTTGACTGCAGGACTGACTCTGCTTACTGGGAGGGATAAGCAAGGACAGCAAAAAAGCAATATGCTTGCAGCCCAGCATCAGCACGTTCCTGCAGATGCAGAAGCAGCACTGGGGGCATGCTCCCTTACATCTGGGTCACAGTCGCTCATGGCCTCGCCAAGGTCAGAGTCCACGCCGCCAGTGTAGGTATGCTCGATCTTGGGTTTGGCGCCCACTTTTGGAGATGGAATGTGCTGCACACACATGTCCACAAAGCCTATGGAGGAAGAAGAGGAAGCCACTACTATACCACTGGTACACATTCTTCGTAGGTAAGTGGGTAGAAGGAATGCATAGACTCACCCCAGAAGCTAACACTTCTAGGAAAATCTATTTCCTATGAAGAGAAAACACATACTTTTGGAGTTAGACTGATATCATGAAAGTTTAAGAAGGTCTTAGTGAGACACAATTCCTTAAAATCTAACTCACAAAAAAATTAAAGACTCTGTGATGGTTTGTATATGCTTGGCCCAGGGAGTGGCACTGTTGGAAGATGTGGCCTTGTGGGTGTGACACTTTCTGCTAGCAGCCTTCAGATGAATATGTAGAACTCTCAGCTCTGCCTGCCTGAATGCTGCCATGTTCCTGCCGTGATGATAATGGACTGAACCTCTGAACCTGTAAGCCAGCCCCAATTAAATGTTGTCCTTTTTAAGAGCTGCCTTGGTCATGGTGTCAGTTGACAGCAGTAAAACCCTAACTAAGACTCTACAACATTCTATGGCTAAAGAGAACCATACTTTTACTGAACACAAGTATTTGCTGAGTTCTGCACTATGCCAGATAACTTTCCCATGTGTCCTCCTTAGACTTACTTAGGACAGTCCTCACCTGACCAGCCTGCCCTGAGAAACACTGCATGTCTTTATTCAGTAAGCTACTCTGCTTCCCTAGCCCATTAACATGCCTTGAAAGAGAGTTTGCCCATTAGGACACTGGGATTGGTAAACCCTTTTTCTTCTTCAGTCTGGAGATCAAATGAGCCACAGTCCTAGTACCAAGCATATCTGTTTTGACTAGTGCCCAGTATCTTCAGACTGATGGCCAGTCCAGAGTTATTATGAGCTTTAAAGGTTCAGACATCACATTTTCACCTTTCTGCCTGACCCCAGTAAATGTACCAAAGCCCAAGCCCTGCCACTATCTGCTTCACCTGCAGGGGAAATCGAATTCCTTTTTCCCAACACAAGAAGCAACTAAAGAAAACAGTTGGGAAAACCCTGTTGTTGGTTTAAATACTATCATGACTCTGCTGTCCCTGCAGGGAAGTCAGCCTCCAAACCACCCGTGAAAGGACACACACAGGACCATGTTTGTTTTTCACAGTGAGGCATCATGTGCCCAGAGTGTCCTATGATCCTTACCTACCCGCCAAGCTGCAGCATTGCAGCTGTGAGCTACTCTGTCAGCCAAGGATAGTAATGTCACGGCCTTGAACAACTTTATTACCTGTGAACTCGCCAAAGAACTTTTTGCAAACCAGCCTGAGCAGGGGGCGGATGTTCAGCTTCAGCTCTTCCTTGGTGAGGTGGATGCCAAGTTCGTCCAGGGTCCTTGGCAGGCTGGTGTCCACATCACCCACCACCTGTGCACATAGAAGGTACCCGGTCAACTATATAGTGACAGTCCTAGAGAAGTATTTCACGTGAGTGTGGGGGTAGGGGGAGACAAGTCTTACATGGAGCCTTCAATGGGGAGGGCTCTGGGCAACAACAGTCTAATTTAAAGGAGTGAGTCTACGGTACCTAGCCTTCAAGTCAAACAGGAGTGTCTTTGACCTGGTCAGGTCTCCACATACTGTCAGTGCTGCCCCCTGGCGTCCGAGCCATCCTACCTAAAGACTGCCCAGATTTAGAGGCTCATTCATTATACTAGAAGGAACCAAAAAAGGCCACCTGTCAGTACAGAGCTAAGCTAAATCATCCTCTGCAGACTTGAGGTCTCTCTACAGTGGCAGATTCTATAAATTTCTTTTATTAATCCATTCCAGTCTGACATGAGATACTAAGTGTTTTCTATCACTGATAAATTCTAGTCATTATTTTGTTCTGCTGCTATGTTCTCTTCTTTTGTGGGATGGAACGGCCACACACGGTGTGTGCATGTGACCATCCGTATGTGTGTATCCACTGTACACAGCACTTCTGACTGAAGAGCCTGCATATTCTATTCCTGTCTTGGAAGAAAGATCTGCACGAACGCTCCTGCAGGGCACTTTCAGCTCCACAGCTCAGCACTTTAGCACCAATTCATTTAAACACACTGCTACACTCTACTTGGAGCGCCGCAAAACCTTAACCACAGCCTTCCTGATTCCCCCTCTTTCTTCCCTCCCTCCCTCCCTCCCTTCCTCCCTCCCTCCCTCCCTCCCTCCCACCTTCTTTCTTGTGTGGCCTGGAGGACTGACCCTAGGGACAATCACACGTGAGGCAAATGTTTCATGGAGATACACCATGATTCACTCAACCGGGGGTTTCAATGATATGAACACTTAACTTATTTCCAGCCCTGTTTTTACTCTTTGTCTTGAGACAGGGCTGAACAACTAAGTTGCCCAGGCTATCTTTGAACTCTGTAGCACAGGCTGGCCTTTGCCTTCTGAGCCTCTTGCACCAGCATCCTGACACTAGAGCCTACAGGCTTCATCATCAGGCAACTACATTCTTACTACCCTGTCAACCTCACAAACATCACATGTGCTCTGAGATGGTCACAATGAAGCTGTTACAACCATTCTAACAGACAGACACAGCACAACCAACTGTTGTTTGAGACGGGGTCTTCTCACTGTTGTGTAAGTTGGTCATCTTCCTTTGGTTGCAGCCTCCCTAGTAGTTTAGGGCTGACTACAGGTGTGCACTACAGCACCCAGCATTAGACATTCTTTTAGTGACTGCAAAATACTTCATTTTATGAGATACATCATGATTAACTTAGGTTTTCAATGATATAAACACTTAACATATTTCTAAACTTTTCTTTCTATGCAGTTATAGATAACAGTATAATAAACATCTTCCTTAGCTGGGTATAATGACAAACGCCTTTATTTCTAGCACTCAGGAAGCAGAGACAGGTGGATTCCTGTGAGTTTGTTTGTTTCTTTCTTTTTTTGTTTGTTTGTTTGTTTTTGTTTTTTTTTTTTTTGAGACAGGGTTTCTCTGTATAGCCCTGGCTGTCCTGGAATTCACTTTGTAGACCAGGCTGGCCTCGAACTCAGAAATCTGCCTGCCTCTGCCTCCTGAGTGCTGGGATTAAAGGCGTGTGCCACCATGCCTAGCTGGCTGGCTGGCTGGCTGGCTTTCTTTCTTTCTTTCTCTTTCTTTCTTTCGTGAGTTTCTTTCTTTCTTTCTTTCTTTCTTTCTTTCTTTCTTTCTTTCTTTCTTTCTTTCTTTCTTTCTTTCTTTCTTTTGTGAGTTCCTTTCCTTTCCTTTCCTTTAAAGATTTATTTCTATTTAATGTATCTGAGTACACTGTTGCTATGGCTGTCGTCAGACACACCAGAAGATGGCATGGGATCCCTTTATAGATGGTTGTGAGCCATCATGTGGTTGCTGGGTATTGAACTCAGGACCTCTGGAAAAGCAAAAGTGCTCTTAACCACTGAGTCATTTCTCCAGCCCCTCCTGTGAGTTTCAAGCCAGACATGGCTATATAATGAGACCCTGTCTCCAAAACAAACAAACAAACAAATAAACTTACTTCATTGTTATTTGGAGACAGTTTCATGTGGCCTACTCTAGCCTTGAAATCTTCATCTTTCTGAACCACTTTTTCCTAAGTGCTAGAATCACAGGAACACGCTACCACACTTGGCTCAAACATTACAGGAGTCTACTTTTATTTCTGTATGTAACTTTGAGAATTTATGTGCACACCACATGCATGCAGGTGCCTATAGAGACCAGAGGAGAGCACCAGATCCTCTAGAATTAAAGTATGAGCAGCTATGACCCTCCTGATGTGGGTGCTTAACTGAACTCAGGTCCTCTGTAAGAGCAGTAAGTATTCATAACTGCTGACCCAACCCCCCAGATCCTTTGTTTTTTGAGGCAAGGTCTCAAGTAGTCAAGGCTAGCCTCTAACTCATTAGGTAGTTAAGGATATCCATTAAAGTCTGATCCTCAGGTCTCTAATTCCTAAGTACTGAAAGTACTGAGATTACAGGCTTATGCTAAGAACTGAACCCCAGGCTTGGTGTATGACAGACAAGTACTCTACCACACTGAGCTATATGTCCAGCCTCCAAAACTTTTTAAAATTTTAATTTAATTTTATGTGTATGTACAAATGCATTGAGTGTGGTGGGTGTGTATACCATATGCATGCAGATGCCCAAAGAGACCAGAAGAGGGCACCATATACCCAGGAACTGGAATTACAGGTGTTTGTGACCTGCTCAACAGGTGCTCACAGAATTTTGAGCTACACTGTCCCAGGCAGATTGCAAATGTGTGGCCGTAGCCACACATAATTGTGAAATACTGCGAAGTGATCTCAGGTTCCTTACAAGAGCTACAAGTGAACGTAATCACTAAGTTGTCTCTTCAGCTCTCCAAAGGCTTTTGTAATTTTTGAGACTCTGCAAGTCCTGGCTGTCCTAGAACTTCCCATGTAAACTGGCCTGGCCTTGAATTTAGATCTGCCTGCCTCTGCCACCCCAGTACTGGGATTAAAGGTGTGTGACACCTGGGTCAAAAGGTTTTAATAAACAATTAATGATGGGGGTGGGGAGATGGCTTAGAGCATGGTGTGAAGGCTTGAGGCCCTGCACTGGGATCAATCCCCACACAACAAGCTGGGTGTGCTTGTAGACGCAGCCTATCCCAGCACTGAGAGAAGTTCACTGGCCAAGCAATCTAGTCAAGTGGTGAGCTCCAGACTTAGTGTATGTTCCTGCCTCAAAAGCAGTGGGTCGAGTCCTAAAGAGGGAGACACAGACATGCACATGCCCCACACAAACACTAAATAGACACAAGCAAGCGATGACTGAGCAGGCTTGAAGCAGGCGGGCCACACTCACCTGGGCCAGGATCTTATAGAGTGGCTCCAAGATGAACTCCACGAAGCTTCTCTGGGAGCTGCTGCTTGGAGCCTTTTTTGTGAACTTTCTCCTGAAGAGAAAAGGAAGTGTTGTAAGTGACCAAGGAGGGAAAATGTGGATTATCCCAAGGGTACATTGCTTAAATTCTGAGACTAAGTAGAAGCCAAAAAAAGGACTTGTGTGATCACAGTTTCCAAATGGATTCCCAAGAGCACTCTTGCTGTGGCTGTCTCTCATGCCTGAGCTGACCTGGAAGACCCAGGCAAACAGCCTTTCCCTACAGTCCAAGATGCCAAGCATTCAGGGATGCAGAGGCATGGGGTGGTTCATGCATAAGACAAAAGTACACTTTAGCCCCAGAAACTCAAGTATCGTTAATGAGAAAACATCATTAGTCCACAAGAGTGACGCCCACGTGCTACTTACGTCTTAGGATTGAAGTAGATGTCACCCCAGAGTCTTTTAGCAAATTCCTGGTAATTAATGTCACCTATACAAAAAGCCACACAATTACAATCTGTCTGGGAAAGTGTATTTCAAAGTTCTGTTTCAGGTGCTGCAAGTGATTTACAACTCAAGAGTTCTAGTGCCTTCCTTCCTAAGGTCTAGACATTCCCTTCTAATTAGGCACAAAGGAGGACAGGACTGGCCTAAAGCAGACAAGGTCACAGCAGAAGCAGGAGAACCCAGGCATCTCCCCAAGTGTAAGGGTCCTGGTAGACCTAGGCAGAGTTCTGACCAGGAGCATGGCCTGAGCTGCTGATGGAGCAGGCCACCTGCTCTGCAGCCACTGGAGTGACTGACGCCCATCCTTTCTGTAACCCAGAAGCCATGTCAGTGATGGCCGCCTTCTAGCTGCAGCCATCGCTGAGGTGCCACTGATGGAGCCCTAACCTTCAGGAGTCACCCAAGAGGAAACACCGAAGCCATCTTTTAAAAAAAATAAAGAATCTTACTATGCAGCCTTGACTGGCCTAGACCTCGTAAGTAGAGCAGACTGTCCCCAAACTCCCAGATTGGTCTGCCTCCACCTCTTCAGCATACCCTACAGACATGGGACACCACGACTGCCTGTCTTGTCTTTTACCGATTAATAATTTCAGTTTAACTGCAATGTGAATTTGATCAGACTAAAACAAGCAACCGTTGTTTCTAAAGTCCGCACTCTTGAGTCTGGGATGGGATATAAGCCAGCATCAGAGCACCGGTATGGATAAGCCCCTAGTTAGGGTCAATCCTAAGTATTATAAAACTCCTGAGCAAACTACCTCCTAGATAATTCTATCTAGATATCAGGCTGTCCCCTCTCACCTCAGACAGCATAAGGAAATGTAGCCCCCTTCCCCAAAAGCCCCACTTCCTCTCCAGATTTTTCTCTCGTTACAGCTACTGCTGCATTTCAAACAAGTTCCAAACCCTTTTCTACCTACTTCTCCTTCCTGTTCAAATATTTACTTATTTTTTTTAAGATTTATTTTATTTATTATATGTAAGTACACTGTAGCTGTCTTCAGACACTCCAGAAGAGGGCGCCAGATCTCGTTACGGATGGTTGTGAGCCACCATGTGGATGCTGGGATTTGAACTTATCACCTTCGGAAGAGCAGTCGGGTGCTCTTACCCGCTGAGCCATCTCACCAGCCCCAAATATTTACTTATTATATGAAGACATTGTCACTGTCCTCAGACACAACAGAAGAGGGAATCAGATCTCATTACAGATGGTTGTGAGCCAACATGTGGGTGATAGGAATTGAATTCAGGACCTCTGGAATAGTAGTCAATGTTCTTAAGAGCTGAGCCGTCTCTCCAGCCCCATTTGTTTGTTTTTTTAAGAGTATCTAGGCCAGGCTAGCTTGAAGTCACTATGCAATCAAGGATGACCTTGAACCTTGGGTTCTCTCGCCTCTACCTGTCAAGTGCTGAGATTATATGTGTGCACCACCATGTCCAGTTTTACTGAGGATCAAGTCCAGGCCTCTTGTAAGCTACATACTTTTTCATCCAACTGAGTGCCACGCCTGCCCCTTCTTTCCTACTACTCTTCCAGGTACTGAAACTTTCCCTTCTGCTGTGAACTGTTGTACCCGGCCATGCCCTTTACAGCTGCAGGACAACTGACACTGAACTGAACTTAGAGAGCAGAAGACTATATTACAGACATGATGCATGTCTATAACCCTACTTAAGAGACTCAGGCAGGAGGATTCCAAGTTCAAGGACCACCTAGGAGACCTAGTCAGACTCTGTCTCCCAGAGAAACAAAACCCTGAGCACCTATAACAAAGGACTTGTGACTCAAGGCTTACTTACAGAATCAAAGAATGAGCAAATGCAGCCCCCCATCCCTCTCCTTTCCAATACCAGACAACAACAGTCTACATTCACAATCCTGCTTCTGAATACTGACCAAATCCCTGAGCACCACCACCATCTTTAATAGATCCTAAATACCAATGAAAACACCTGGGACTCCAAGCCTCTTCCATCAGACCCCATATTGTGTCTGTCTGTCCTGTTATGCTAACATTGGGACCCCAAGCCTCTTCCATCAGGCCCCGTATTGTGTCTGTCTGTCCTGTTTTTGTTTTTTTGGTTTTTCGAGACAGGGTTTCTCTGTGTAGCCCTGGCTGTCCTGGAACTCACTTTGTAGACCAGGCTGGCCTTGAACTCAGAAATCCACCTGCCTCTGCCTCCCAAGTGCTGGGATTTAAAGGCATGCGCCACCACGCCCGTTTTTTTTTTTTGTTTTGTTTTGTTTTGTTTTTTTCTGTCTGTCCTGTTATGCTAACACTGGGACCCCAAGCCTCTTCCATCAGGCCCCGTATTATGTCTGTTTGTTATGCCAACACTCTACCAATGACATAAACACTCGACTTCTGTGCTTCTGTGGCTTAACTGACCCTGGATTCACAAGTCTCTTGCTTCCGTTGGTTGCTGGGACTGCAGGTATGCACCATCACACCTGAGAACGGAAGCCAGCAGTTCCGGTGGCACTTTTCTACTGTCATGTGCACAGGCCAAGAACAATGATGCCGCCTTCACCTGCCCTCCTCCAATCCTGTAGCCTTGAAGTGCTTGGCTCTACCATCTACCCGGCAAGCCCTGTCATTTTCCTGAAGCCAGTCCTATTGGAAGGTCACAGGACCATCCCTGCCTTCTGTCACCAATACATGACAAATGCCAGCTAAGCATCCAGTTTCCACTGCAACCTTACACTGATGTTCCCCAGTGTGGGATTCTGAGCCCTCCCTGGAGGAGGTCCTTGCTCACAGTGCCTTCTTACTCACCATGCCTTGTGCCACTCCACTGCCCGCACGAGGACATGCTGATCTGACAGCACAGCGCACGCAGGCTCCAGGGTGCCAACTCTTAGCACAAAGTTCTGTGACCACTTGTAAGCAATTACATGTAATAAAATGCAGTTTATGCCACAGATGAAGAGTGAAGGCCTAGGATCCCAGGATCTTGAATGTTGCCTTCAGTGTGGCCCTTTCCTCATGTGCTACATGGCTTTTATGACAATATTAGGACACTAGAGCCATGGCTGCTCCTCCAGTCAGTAAGGATGAGCAACCATGCCTCCCAAGGTTCAGGGCCTTCTGCAAATACAGAATTGTACCATTTCATCAAACTATGGTGAGGTAGAAATCTAAGACTAGAGGAGGAAACAAGTCAACCTGGAAGAAAGTGAAACTCTCAAAAAGGAAACAAAACAAAAATGTACAGAACCTGAAGCACTTTGAACAATTCAGGAAATCTTGATTTTGCTTTTCATGCTAATACAACAAACAGAGAAACCCAGATTTCTCTCAGAACTCTGCCCATATTCAGCGATCCACTTATTATTTAGGTGCCAAGGATAAAGCCCAGCACCTCTTGCATGCTTAGCACATGGTGCCCTCGGGTTCTACTCAGTCCCATCGACCCAGTTTACAATTGAAAAACAAATGTTTAATGGCAAGAATGTGGTTGGAACAGCATGGGCACTGTTCCAATGAGGAGTGAGAACATAGATGTCTATTTATAATATCTCTTTAAAAAAAAATAAATGCATTGTTATGTGTTTGTCTGCATGTATTTATGTACAACATGTGCATACAGTGCCCACGAGACCAAAAGAGGACACCATATCCTCTGGAACTGGAGTTACAGTTGTCATGTGGGTGCCAGGGATCAGACCCAGGTTCCAGCTTAACCATCTGTTCAGCCTTATATATAATATCTCATTCAGGTACAACAGTAAATAGCAAAGTAGGACCCATAAGAAAACTATAACAGTGGTTATGGCAAAAAAAAAAAAAATCATAGGCTTGTTTTCCTACTTTTTTACAATGAGTTTGTCTGTCTACCTATCATTCATCCGCCCATCTGTCTGTCTGTCTGGGCTATCTTCAGGATATAGTAGAATGCTTGCCTAGCTTTTGAATTTAATTCTAGGCATTGGGTGGAAAAACAAACAAACAAAGAAACAAAAAGTAAACCAGTGCTGGGCGTGATGGAGCACGCCTTTGATCCCAGCACTTGGGAGGCAGAGGCAGGCGGATCTCTGAGTTTGAGGCCAGCCTGGTCTACAGAGTGAGTTCCAGGCCAGCCAAGGCTACACAGAGAAACCCTGTCTCGAAAAACAAAAAACAAAAACAAAAAAAAAAACACCAAAAAAAAAAAAAAAGCAAAGCAGCCAACCTACAGTCCAAGACAAAAAGCACCAAGACCAGCAGCACCCACAGCAGGCAGGTGACAGGGCTGAGGTGGCGGGGTACTGTCTACTGGGGGCTGGTTTCCTCAGCTTAAAGTCAGGCTCTCCTCTACAGCATCTCACACACAGGAGACTCAGGGCACAGAGTTAATCAGTGAGACAGAGATGAAAGCCAGAGAGCGCACTGAGTGGGACGTGCTCCCAGGGATACGGTGTCAAGGCTCTAGGAATCCATGAACTTCAGTCACTAGTGGCTGGCAGCGAGGCCTGGAAAGGCTGACTGCAGCCCAATGGGAGTCCTCAACGAGGTCACCACAGGCATACGTGCCTGGAGATAGATGTCTGGGAAGACCACAAGAAGCTCCATCTTGTCAATCCTCCATCCATTTTGGAAAAGAACTGAAAAGGCTTTGTGGGCACATGTGCCTCCTCTGCTACAGATGGTTTCTCTAGAAGGTGTGTTTATGTCTAAAGTGAGCTCTTTTTCAGAATATTCCTATGTAGCCCTGACTGGCCTCAAACTCTCAGCTATCTGCCTGCCTCTCCTTCTGAGTGCTGGAATTAAAAGCTTGCACCTTAATACTAGGCTTCTTCCTAATCAACTTTTCCGTTGTTCTTTGGAGAGGTAGAAAGGTGGCTCGGTGGCTCAGGAATCACAGCTCTTGCAGAGGACCTGGACTGAGCTGACAGTACCCACACAAGATGGCTCACATCCACTTGTACTCCAATTCCAAGGGATCTCATGTTCTGTTCTAGTCAACGAGGGCACCTACATACACATGGCTGGTGCATGAGCGTGAGCACACACAAGTGTGCACACCAAACAGAAAACTTTATCTTAAAACAAACAAAGCAAAACTGTCTAGAAACAACTCAGCCTGAATAAAGATTCGGAGGCTTTTCAAAAGAAGCCTCAGCCAGGCGTGGTGGCGCACGCCTTTAATCCCAGCACTCAGGAGGCAGAGACAGGCGGATTTCTGAGTTCGAGGCCAGCCTGGTCTACAGAGTGAGTTCCAGGACAGCCAGAGCTATACAGAGAAACCCTGTCGCAGGGGAAAAAAAAAAAAGGAATGTGACAGGAAGCCAATTTCTGAGCCATTCAGCAGGACAGGGGACACATGACAAGGGAAGCAGGAGAGACAGCAGCAGGCAGAGCTTACCAAAGGTGTCAGCGTAGATCTTGGCAAAGGAACCCAGTGTGAAGCAGATGCTGTACTGGGAACTGGAGAAGCAGACATTGCCCAGGAGCGGAGAAAGGATCAGGTTCTCATCGGTGGAATACATGCTGAAACAGAGACCATTGTGAGCCAGTGCCAGACAGCACAGGGGCCCCGGTGCCAAGCTGCGCTGCATCACTGGCATACTCCCAAGAGGAAGGGCAGCAACTCCCTGTCAGAGTCTTCATTCTCCAGCCTCAGCAGGTGCTGGCATGAGATTCTTAGATTTGCCAGGAGCCTGTTCAAGAAAGGGACATGATAGAGTCGTTCCCTCACTTCAATAGCAAGCTCATTTCCCAGAGCCGAGATGCTCTGCACAGTTTTGAAAAAGCTAACCACACAGCACAGTC
The DNA here is from genome assembly GCA_902729485.2 of Mus minutoides. NCBI lineage: Eukaryota > Metazoa > Chordata > Mammalia > Rodentia > Muridae > Mus > Mus minutoides. The sequence goes on along the minus strand of LR749871.1, from coordinate 317,092 downwards.
AAGGGGATACCTAGAGGATAGAGAGATAGACCTGGGAACACAAATTAATCTAATGTGATCAGAGGGATACATTTGGGAAATGTCAATTCCAATACAAAGGGACATATAAAGACATGGGTAATGCTGGCCTAGCACGTCCCAGGCCTTGGGTCTGACCCCAGTGCTATACACTGGACGTGACAGCTTAGCTTGTTATCCCAGCACTCAGAAAGGGAGGCAGGAAAAGCACTTCAAGGCCATCCTTGGCTATGTAGGAAGGTCCAGGATAGCCTGGGCTATAAGAGGCCCTGTCTAAGGCTGAGAGTGTGTGGGTGGACAAGACATAAAAGCAACACTGAGGAGAGAGGAACAGAGCAGCGCTGCTCTATCCACTGTCACTGCTGCTCTGTCCACTGTCACCGCTGCTCTGTCCACTGTCACTGCTGCTCTCTCCATTGTTACTCTCTGGATTCTCTTTGGTCTTGTTTCACAATTTTATGCTGAAACTCCCCCTCACCAACTCTCCCTCCCTTTTTGGGGTTTTTTTTTTTTTTTTTTTTTTTTTGAGATAGGGTTTCTCTGTATAGCTCTGGCTGTCCTGGAACTCACTCTGTAGACCAGGCTGGCCTCGAACTCAGAAATCTGCCTGCCTCTGCCCCTGAATGCTGTGATTAAAGGCCTGTGCCACTACCTGGCCTCATGCTGAAACTTTCATTTCACTATTTTGAAGAAGCAAAACCAGGCCCTGCACACAGTAAGCAAGTGCTGTATGACAAAGCTATACCCCTGAAACTTAAGAGCCATTCAGAGCCAGGCAGTGGTGGCGCACACCTTTAATCCCGGCACTTGGGAGGCAGAGGCAGGCAGATTTCTGAGTTCTAGGCCAGCCTGATCTACAGAGTGAGCTCCAGGACAGCCAGGGCTACACAGAGGAACTCTGTCTCGAAAAACAAACAAACAAAACCCATTCAGAAGAAGCCAGGAGTGGAGGTGTAGTCCTGTAATCGCAGCATTTAGCGGGCTGAGGCAGGGGCTCAAGGATCAGGACAGCTCCTTGGGTTGTCAGAGCTGTCCAGGTGCCACTGAGTACCAACATTCCACAGCAAGTCTGCTAACTCAGGTCCACACTTGTCAATGTGAGCTTCAATCTTTTACCTTCTTATGAAGCAGATATGTGTGTATGGTGTGTGCACACACGCCAATATGAGAGTGGTCAGAAAACAACTCTGTGCAGTCCGTTTCCCCCTCCATCTCTACCTGGGTTTCCCCCTCCATCTCTACCTGGGTTTCCCACCTCCATCTCTACCTGGGTTTCCCCCTCCATCTCTACCTGGGTTCTGAGGATTGAATACAGATAGGCAAGTCCCTTATGCGCTGAACCAGCCTGCCAGCCTTGGTGTTTTCTTTTTTTCTTTTCTTTTTTTTTTTTCCAACTTTTATTAGATATTTTCTTCATTTACATTTCAAGTGTTATCCAGAAAGTTCCCTATACCCTCCCCCCTCCCGGCCCTGCTCCCCTACCCACCCGCTCCCACATCTTGGCCCTGGCGTTCCCCTGTACTGGGGCATATAAAGTCTGCATGACCAAGGGGCCTGGTGTTTTCTGATAGTGTCTCATTCTGTAGCCCATGTTAACCTCAAACTCATGGCAATTCTGCTGCAGCCTTCTTTCTGAGTGCCAAGACTATAGGTGTGGACCATTATGACCCTCTTAGGCATTTAAATTAAACTACTGTTTTGTGCGTATTCTGTGGATGTGGATGTGGATGCACACAGACAGACACCAGGTTGACAGTTGGTGTCACCCTCTTATTTTCCACTTTAATTTCTGAGGTTTTGTGGGCAAAAGCAAAACATGGTGCACAAGCAAAACACCCAGATGCATAAAACAAACAACTCATGAGCTTTGGGGCTGAAGGGATGGCTCCGAATGTAGAGCAGTGTTATTTCTCCTGCACATGACCCAGGTTCAGTTCCCAGCACTTACACGGACCCTCTCCATTCTCTGTACCGTTAGAGACTCTAATACCTTCTTATGACTTCTATAGGTATCAGACGTGTACAAGGTACACATACATACAATCCATTCAGACACATAAAATCAACAAACAAACAAACAAACAAACAAGTAAAGCTTTATATACCCTACCCAATCCAACCTAACACAGCTGATATGTGGTAACGGTGAGACTTGTTTAGATCCTATTAACAACAAAGCCAGAAGTGTGTTAAATTGCACAACTGGTTAAGACACTGAACTGATAAGACTAGGCTTGGAGTCAATCCTGTAGAAACCTGACATGTACTGACTGAGCTGTCTGACAAACTCATCAACACATACCAAAAAGTTACTCAAGGGTAAAATTAAGATTTATAAAAGCCAGACTCTCCTAAAGACAGGAAATTCTCAGGGTCTCTGCAGGGTCTTATACCTTATTAATCCATTGACCTCATCCACAATGTGTCGCAGCTTGTAATAAGCATCTGTTGGAGGCAGCTTCAGCTCCAAGATCAGCCGGTCGATTTTGTTGATGCACACGGTGACTGCTAACCTTTCCTGCACTGCGTGTTTGATCAGCCGCTCTGTGTTCAGCATCACCTGAGAAACACAGGGTCTAGAGGTGGTACGAAGAGCAGAGGGCACAAAATCTACAGCAGAGCCAAAGTGAACACTCTCAGCACACTCACTACAGGGGGGAAAGGACCTAGGGATGAAGTGTCAGCTGGAAGATCACGCCATGGCAGATGCAGAACTGTTAAGAGGGTACCTGCTCAGCAGCACAGAGAAGCAAGTAAATACAACAATGATTGAAGACCCAGGCTTCTCAGCACCAGAGAAGGGACTTAGAAGGCTAGGAAGAACTTATTGGATTTAGAAGTATTAGGATGAATGATGTACAATCTTTTTTTCTTTTTGCTGTGATCCTAAGGATTAAATCCAGAGCCTTGTCTGAGCTACATCCCCAGGCCTTTTTAGTCTATTCTGACACAGGGCATTACTAACTTGTGTAAATCTGCTGTCTTCCTGCCTTGGCCTACAGAGCCATTATGATGACACGTATCCGCTCATGTCTGGATGAACAAGCCATTTATTGCTTGTTGTCATTCTTTCTTTCTTTACTTACTTACTTAGACAAGGCTTTGGTTTGTGGCCTCAGGTTGCCTCGGATTTCTAGTAATCTTACTTCCAAAGTGCTATGATTACAGGCACACAAAGCTACATTTACTTTGAATGCCTGATGCTTTTAACACCCATGTGCAGAAAAGTGACAAGTGTGTGGGTGTGTATTAGATAGTTGTGCTCAGTGAATGGAACTGGAAGTGAAGGATCACAGCAGCAATGAGCACCCCCAGATCTTTGTTTCTAAACTGTGGTCTCCCCTATATAGGAAGTCAGAACTCATTGAAGAAATGGCTTGTGTTAGGACCAGAGCAGGGAAAGTGGAAAAAAATAAGCAAGTACTAAAACCTGAGGTAGGTCAAATGGTGAAAGAGTCAGCCACAGGAACCTCTGAGAGCCAAAGATGGGTCAGCCAGAGTATCAGGTATGAGGATATGCTGGGTGGAGAGGTGTGCATCTTCAATCCCAGCACTCAGGAGGCAGAGACATGGAGACCACTGTGAGTTGACCTGGGCTAGACAGTAAGTTCTAGGCCAACCTGAGCTACACAGTGAGATTCCTTTTTAACTTTTTTTTTTTTTTCTTTTTGGTTTCTCAAGATAGGGGTTCTCTGTGTAGCCCTGGCTATCTTGGAACTCGATTTATAGATTAGGCTGGCCTCAAATTAAGAGACTCACCTGCCTCTGCCTCCCAAGTACTGGGGTTAAAGGTGTGTACCACCATTGCCTGTCTCTTTTTTAACTTTTAAATTTACATTTATTTATCTTTACGTGTGTGTGTGTGTGTGTGTAAGTTCATGCAATGGTGTGGTATGGACATCAGAGGACTTTTGGAAGCTGGTTCTCTGCTTCTACCATATGTAAGTTCAGAGACTGAACTCAGATAGGCAGGTTTGGCAGCAAGTGCATTAAGAACTAATCTACTTGACAGCCCCAGAGTAAGATCTCATCTCATTAAAAAACAAAAAACAAAGAAAGAAAACAATCTGTAAATACTTTTCTACAACTCACAGGAACAGACTCAAGAGAGCATGTTTCTAGTACAGAGATAAATCATAAACAGACAAGGACGAGTTCCTTGTACAATGTTTGATTAAGTCTGAACTTTTTTTTTTTAATAAGGCGCCTCTGGCTCCCTCTGCTGGTATCTCATGAGTAATGGTCTAAATGAGGTTATTAGCTTATCCAATCTTTCAGTTTAGAAATATAAAGACTTTCAAGTACAATCTAACTCTGAATGTCACTTACTTCCCTAAATTTGGAGAAAACCTGAGCCTACAAACTTGCATGTTTCCTGGCTCTCAGAAGAATTAGTAGGGGCATGTTAACAGGGGACTAGTTTCTAAGAGCCCAGACAAACTTACCCCCTCAGCAGCATCAATGAAAAGAACCACTCCATCTGAGATGCGCAAGCCAGCTGTGACCTCATCAGAAAAATTCACATGACCTGAAAAGCAAACATCCAGCTATCGCTTGACGGAATGAGGCAGCTAGCTTCTAGGGTGACCCGAGGAACCAATCCTATGAACCCCAAATATCCCTCTTCCTGCCCACAGCACCTCACCCTCACAGTGTATTAACTTCTCCCATTTGAGTCCCATTCTGGGGTTAAGTTTTTATACAGGTCTCCACAGAGAAGGTAAGCAGCCGACACACCAATTTAGTTTGACAGGTAACCAACAGTGTAGGAGCTACGATGATCTGGAGGCAGGGGAATGGCAAAGGAAGGCCTAGAAAGCATGTCGAGCCACTCCAGGCAAGACACAGCTGGAGGACGGGATGGCTGGGGCTTCAGAGTGCCAGGCATGGGCACCTGATGGGGCACTGAAGGGCAAGTCTGCCAGGTCCCAAATTGCCCAGACATTAAATCAAACACTTATGCATCAAGTCAGCCCTTTCCACAAAAGAAACAGCTGGCAGCAGGGCCATGGCACCCTGGCACGCTCTGTCCAGTTCTCCGGGATCAGGTCTGACTCATCTGTATCTCATCATGGCTAGGCCTGGGGTCTGACATAAATTGAAATCAGTATACAAGTTCCTAAAATTTAAAATTCAGGGCTGGTGAGATGGCTCAGCGGGTTAGAGCACCCGACTGCTCTTCCGAAGGTGATGAGTTCAAATCCCAGCAACCACATGGTGGCTTACAACCACCCGTAACAAGATCTGACGCCCTCCTCTGGTGCGTCTGAAGTCAGCTACAGCGTACTTATGAAGAATAATAAGAAATGAATCCTTGGACCAGAGAGACCAACCAGAGCGAGCGAGGCTGTCTGGAGGAGCGGAGCTGAACGGGGACGGGGACGGCCGGAGCGAGTGGGGCCAACTGGAGCAAGCAGAGCCGATTGGAGCGAGCGGGCCGGCTGGAACAAACGGACGCCATACAGGGCGGCCGGGAGCGAGTGGGGCTGGCCGGAGCAGCGGGAGCGAGCGGGGTCGAGCAGAGCGAGTGGGGTTGACCGGAACAAGGGAAAAAATTTTTTTAATTCCACAGGGAAGTAAAGATGGATGTGATATCAAAGTCCAGGATACCGATATTATGTCAAAGAAAAGGAAACCCTTGAACAAGAATACAAAGAATACTCCGTACTGCTCTGGGAAACGGAGCACAAACAGAGCGTGGATGAGCTGTGACAATAAAGGTCAAGGGGCCCACCTGGCGTGTCCATGATGTTGAAGAGGTAAGACTTCCCTTTGGTGTCTGGCAGCACCACCGTCACAGGAGTGCTCTTGATGCCGACGCCTCTCTGAAATCCACAAACAGACACTCAAGACTTATCCCCAACCAAAGGAATCCCTCAGCTCTTAGGCTTTGCCAGTTGCTAACTGATCATACAAATGATTCTCCTTGTAGTGGATGTAAATCTTTCTTTTTATCTAGACCTCTATCTGACAAGATTTTTTAGATAACACACACACACACACACACACACACACACACACACACACACACACACACATTTTTTGTTTGGTTTGTTTTTAAGACAGGGTTTCTCTGGCTGTCCTGTAACTGGCTTTTAGACCAGGCTGCTCTCAAACTTATAGAGATCCCTCTGCCTCTGAGTGCTGGGATTAGAGGCCTGTGCACACACACTTGTTTTACAGTGCTAGAGAATAAACTCAGAGTATGTACATACTAAGCAAGTATTCTACCACAGAATTACATTTCTGGCCCTAAAACTAATTTGGGGGGGTGGGGGGTAAGGAATATTAGGGATTGAATATCTCACATGCTAGGTGATCAATACCCTCAGCTCTAAGGTTTTCTTTTGAGCCAGTCTCACTAAGCTGTTCAGGCTGACCTCATCCTTGCTCTGTAACTCTGGTAGGATTTGAATAACTTCCTTTCTGGCTGGCCTCTAATTCAGCGATCCATCCACCTGCCCCTGCCTCCCAGACCTGGGACTAAAGGTATGACTACTACACAAGGCTGGATTTGAACTTCTGGTGGGGCTTTTGGAGTAGCTGGGATTACAGGTCTGTTCTACCTTGTACATCAGCAAGCAAGGCGATGTGCCTTAATCAGTATTGAAGGGCAATTAGTTAAAAAGAAATGAGAGGAGCAAGCAATGACGTAAGCTCAGCGGCTGCAGACCCCGCAGACCCAGGTTCTCACCTCCTTCGCTGGAAAGAAAGCAGGTGAGTGTCATAAAAATAAAAAGAAACAATCTGGGTTTAGGGCTTTCTTTTTTTTTATGCATATGAGTACACTGTAGCTGTCTTCAGACACACAAGAAGAGTGCATCAGATTCCATTACAGATGGTTGTGAGCCATCATGTGCTTGCTGGGAATTGAACTCAGGACCTCTGGAAGAGCAGTCAGTGCTCTCAACTTCTGAGCCATCTCTCCAGCCCTTGTCTCCAGCCCTTGTTTTTTTTTTTTTTTTTTTTTTTTTTTTTTTTTTTGAGACAGGGTTTCTCTGTGTAGCCCTGGCTGTCCTGGAACTCATTTTGTAGACCAGGCTGGCCTCGAACTCAGAAATCCACCTGCCTCTGCCTCCCGAGTGCTGGGATTAAAGGCGTGCGCCACCACGCCCGGCCTAGGTTTTGTTTTTAAAGGAAAGAAATATTTAGAAGTTCTAATAGGAAATAAGTATTTTAAAAGGGGGGAAAGCTGGGCTCTCATACTGTGCACCTTTAATCCCAACACTTAGGAGGCAGAGGCAGGAGGATCTCTGTGAGTTCAAGATCAGCATGGTTTACATAGCAAATTCTAAGACATGACTATAGAGAGAGACCCTATCTCACCCACGACTACAAAGAAAGAAAGAAAGAAAGAAAGAAAGAAAGAAAGAAAGAAAGAAAGAGAGAGAACCTCTAAAACCTACAATGAGGCCTCTAACAGCAGCACTGACGAGGCTGCGGCAAATGATGCGGAGTGTGAGGTTGGCATGGAATGACTGAAAAAAGCAAACGCAAACCCAATCCTGCCACACTCCAACAGTAACTGTCACAACACTAACAGCACTACTGGGAGAGCTTTATCCTGTGGAACACTGTCCTCAATTCCTTTAGTTAGCCCTGTGCACACATGAGAGCCTTCCACAGAGTTCTTTAGGGAAAAAAGGGACCGATGATAAAAGAGGGGACAGATCCAGGCTGAAAGAGACAAGCGGCACATGGGACCACAGCCCTTCACAGAGAAGCCCCTCCTGGAAGCAGATGGTCCCACAGGAGACATCTTAGGAATTGTGGGATATTATTGAGATCACGTAGAGTTTTACAAGTACGAACATCACCTCTCAGTATTTTTTTAATCTACTCAAGGGCTGGGAGGCTCTGCCCCGTACTCAGCTTGCCTTCCCAGTTCTCATTACGGAATGATGGAAAGCGGCAGGAGAGAAGTGCAGGTCAAGGTTAAATGAAAGCACTCCAGTAAAGGCCTCCAGTCTCTACAGAACTATGGTTGGTGGTCTGTGTAGGCAAAGTCTGATTTCCCAAGACACACTCACTTACCTCTTGTTCTGTGAAGAGGATGTCAGTATAGCATAGCTGAAAAACATTTAGTGATGTTAGCACCTCAATTCAGACTTCTCTCCCATACGCAGGCCATCAATCACCTCCCTCCCCTCCTCCCACCTTCCTCAGGAGGAAACTAGACTCAAGACAGCAGAGTGTTCCCAAAGTAACTCCAGTCAACGAGACCAGAGACCAGTGCCCTCCCACATGGAAGAGGTTCCTGCACGAGTGCAGAGGTGGGTGTAAGTGGACACTACAGTCACAAGTGGCTGGAGAGCCAGGCTGTACACACTGCACTGGATCTTAGGAGTGGTAAAAGGAGACACGTGCCAGCCTCAAGTCTCACACATCAAAACAGTCAATCTGGCAGAGTCTGAACATTTATTGCACTGAGAATTGCCGCCACAGTTGGCCTTGTTCACAGGCATTTAAATTTACCATGAAAATAACAAGGCCCAACTGACTGTAGGATATTTATAGAGCAGGCTATTAATAAAATGATAGAAAAGAGGAGACTATAAAAGTCAGGATACATCCTGAAAAGGGATCCCAAATACAGAACAGATCACCTAAAAATAATGCAGGTTAACATTCTCCATGCTCTTGAGAAAGCCGAGGTGATCTGCTTACACCTATTAATAGATTCCAATCACACAGCAGCAGTCTGAAGACCCCTCTGTTGATGAGTGCAGGTGAGGACCGGAGGGGCAAAGTATTCCCAGCAGCTCAGCCTAAATTCTACTTACATCTTGGTCATAGCGCTTTCTGATTTCCGGATGTGTCTGTTCTATTAAACAATCTACAAAACAGGTCTGAAAAAGAAGAGATGGATAAGACCTGCAATTGTGGAAGAAAATCTGTGCCTTTCCCCCCAAGCTCCCAATGCACCATGTAATTCAGGCATGAAGGAAGGTAGAGGAAAACATAGAGAATTATGGGACAGCAAAGGATTAACACAGAAGCCACAAGATTAGTTTTCAATGAAATATGAAATCTTTCTTGGAAAGTCCTCCCTCAGGAAATAAAAGGTTATAAAAACCAGAGTAAGGTTCAATTTCCCTTTCTCTGTCTAGATGTAAACACAGGGCTCAGGCATGTAAGTGGCTGGAATGTCACAACGGTTCCATAAGAACATGCAGGGAAGGCGGGCGTGGTGGCGCATGCCTTTAATCCCAGCACTCAGGAGGCACAGGCAGGCGGATTTCCGAGTTCGAGGCCAGCCTGGTCTACAGAGTAAGTTCCAGGACAGCCAGGGCCACACAGAGAAACCCTGTCTCGAAAAAACAAAAACAAACAAACAAAAAGACCATGCAGGGAGCATTGTCTTCATGAACCCCAACCACCTGCCCAGCCTTAGCACTTCATGAAGGCTCATAAGTCAAGCAGGCACAAAGAAAAATCCCATTCCAAGAAGCAGAACAGCCTCTCACCTTGCCATGGTGGAGATGGCCACACAAGGTCACATTTCGGATGAGCTCAGAGTTGTCCATCAGATCTGCTAAGAAACTGGAAGGAAAAACAAAGAGAAAACAAACCATTGGCAGAAGCTCCCTGAGGAGGGAGGCACAGAGGTGGTTCAGCTATTTCCAGCCGGGAACAACTTTCAGATCAACTGCAGAATATTCAGAGCCCTGGCTCAGGGTGCTCACAAGACAACACAGCCTGGAAACCAAGATCATGAGACCAGTGCCCTCTAGATGAAAGTATACAGGCATGCACCACAGAGTGCATGGGGAGGTTGGAAGACAACTTTAGGGGTTCTCTGTCATCTGGGTTTCATGGTCACCATTATACAGATCTCAACAGTAAAATGACTGAAAAAGAAAGGTTAAATTCAGATGAGGCTAGCAGGATGGTCACAGAGTGATCCTAGTGCTTATGTGATGGAGACAGCAGGATCAAAACCAGCCTGGGATGCATGAGACCCGGGGCAGGGGATGGACAGGAGGATGCAATGAACAGCTGGGCATGGTGGTTCAGGGTTATCATCTCAACACCTTGTAGGTGGAAATTATAAGCTACACTAGGGCTACACAGAGAAACCCTGCCTCTAAAAACAAACAAAAGAACCAAATAAATAACAACAACCCTACCACTACAGAGAAAGTGAGAGACAGACAGAGAGAATAAAAAGAATGTCAGACAGACAGGGAGAATAAAACAACTGTCAGCGGACACTTCCTAGAGCTGTTTCTCAGCTGCTGACCACAGCTCTGAAGACTGATCTTCAGAACACAGAGCTCCATGCTGGTAATCATAACACCCCATTCTGTCTCAGAGACTGGCCTCAGGGACTTCTGGGTTAGAGGTAGTGCTGGGATGAAGGGAGGGAGACAGCTGACATCCAGATGAGAGCTGGGAGAGAAAACTGAACCCAACATCCCAGCAGCCATACGCTGACAGGTCATAAAGAACTGCTGTCATAATTCTCTGGCTCTTTCAACCACAAACCACCTTTTTCTGCCTCTAAGAAAAGAACGGAGGGGTCTTAAAACTTACTCCATCTCATACACCGTGACAGGTAATGTCTGCTCCATCAGAGTGAATTTCTTGGTTTTCACTGGCTTTATAATAGGCTCTGGGAAGAAAGAAGAAAAGCAGTGACATGTAGGTAGGTATGAACCAGAGATATAGAGCTTGCGCTACTGGACTGGGCTTTAGAGTGCATGATATATAACAGCAATTTAATTTATTCTCAAGGATCCGTCACTCAAGTTGAGAAAGTCTGGAATGCTATTTAGGCCTGAGACAGTGAAGGGACTTCAGCTTATTTGGTGGAATGGGGAAACAACAGACACAAAAAGCCCAACTCTCTGTAACAGAATTGCTTTCTTGAATCACTATTAAGAGGTGGACAATGAGCTCTACATGGGCTGCTCTGACAAGCTGGACTTTACATGGGAAAACATCAGACCAAAGANAAAAAAAAAATAAATCTTTAAAAAAAAAAAAAAAAAGAAGTGGATAAAGCGGGGCTGGTGAGATGGCTCAGTGATTAACAGCTCTTCCGAAGGTCCCGAGTTCAAATCCCAGCAACCACATGGTGGCTCACAACCATGCGTAATGAAATCTGATGCCCTCTTCTGGAGTATCTGAGGACAGCTACAGTGTACTTACATATAATAAATAAATCTTAAAAAAAAAAAAAGTGGATAAAGCACTAACTTCTTTTAAAATATATGAACATATTTAGTTATTTTATTTCATGTGTGTTTGTATATCACATGCATGCCTGTAAGTCAGAAGAGGGCACCGGGTCCTCTGGAGCTGGAGTTACAGGCAGTTGTGAGCTATGTGAGGTGCCATGTGGGTGCTCAGAATTGAGCCTGGGTCCTCTGCAAGCGCAACCAGTGCTCTTAGCTGCTGAACCATCATTATAGCCCCCAAATACTAACTCCTTTTGCTCAGTACCAAGCTAAGAGTTTTCCTGAATATTGAGACAAAGATAATTGACTCTTAATCCAGAAATAATACCGAAAGTTAAAACCATCGACCAATTCACTCACTGAACTTTGAAGACTCGCTGACAGCTAGGCAAGTTTCCTCCAGTCATACCTGTGAGGGGCTGGGTGTCTTCCTCCTGGACTATGGTCTCCACCTCGGGGCCGTACACCTCCTCGGCCGTGGGATAGTACTTCTTGTCCTCATGCAGCACCACCTCCATCCCGGGGTGCTCATCCTCGTGCTCTCCCACGTCATCCTCGTCCTCATCTTCATCCATCTGAAGACAAGAGAGAGGAGGAGGACAGAGGGGGACCTTTTCTTGCCCTTTTCTGTGTGAGAGCTGCGTCTTCCTTCAAGTCCTGTGCTGGTGAGTAGGTCCCCATCCCTGAAAGACCCTCCTCTCAAGGGACTCTGGGAGCCTTGGCTATGGCCAGTGCTGCTGCATCAAACTTGCCCCACTCAGCCGGGCGTAGTGGTGCACGCCTTTAATCCCAGCACTCGGGAGGCAGAGGCAGGTGGATTTCTGAGTTCGAGGCCAGCCTGGTCTACAAAGTGAGTTCCAGGACAGCCAGGGCTATACAGAAAAACCCTGTCTCAAAAAACCAAAAAAATAAAAAAAAATAAAAAAAAAATAAAAAACAACTTGCCCCACTCTTAATGGGATGACTGGCCACAGTAGATTCAGATGAAAGAAAACAAGTAGCTCATCACAGCACAACCAACTAAGACAAAAGAAACAAAACCCCCACTTTCTCCAAGGACAAAAATCAGAAGCCAGAGGTAGAAATTAGGAACAAACCCTTATCTTTAAATTTTCACTTAGCAGGACAAACTGGCTTTAACAAATGATCTTGATGACAGGCAATAACAGGTGTTGGTGAGAATGTGAAGCTCATGGGCTGTGAGTGGGGAAATGATGGCGCTGCTCTGGAAAGATCCACACTTCTTCAACATGTTCAGTGTAACACTAAATATAACCAAGCAGGTGTAGTCCTAGCTTCTGTCCTGTCAGGCTTCTATTGCTGTCACAAAGCAACAAGTTTGAGAGTGGAGGAAATACTGGGTTAGGGGTAAACTCAAGTCACAGGAGGTAACCATAGAGAACCTTCCAGATTATTTAAGTAATCTGATGATATCCCCCTTGTTTCTTAATGTGTATTTATGTGTGAAGGCTGGCAAGGCATTGGCCTCAGGAACATCATCTATCTCCTTTGAGATGCCTCTCACTGTGACCTGGAGCTTGTGGATTAGCTAAAGCTGGCTGGCTATCCAGCCCAGGATCCCTCTGTTTCTATAAGAGCACACTGCCACACCTGGCATTTTTATGGGTTCAGGGGATTGAACATAGGTCCTCATGCTTGTACGACAATTAAGCTGTTTTTGGTCTGGACTTTATTTTTTCTAGAAGACTGGTTTTCAACTAAGATAATAGGATAATCTGCAGTAGCAATTATAGCTCAGTGTCTTGGGTGTAAACCTCAGTACTGTCTGTGTGTGCAGGGAACAAGGAGAGGACTCGACCCCACCCTTTTCCATCTTGAGAACATACTGAGAGGAAGGTTGGTTAGGCACCTACTACAGTAATTTGGAAAAGACATGGTGACTGCACCTGTGGAGGTGTGTGAGGAGGTTATCCTAGAAATATTCTGTAGAATCAAGTGTTTTCTAATAAATGAAAGTATTTATTAGAAAAAAGAGAGAAGCCTCTGACCTGAACAACTAAAGCAAGGCACGGTATTAGAGGGATGAGGAAGAATGGGAGAGCAGTACGGAGAGGGACTTAGAATCTGGCGGACTCGCTGCATCTGAGACCCAACGTTAGGCACTAAGTAGAGACGCCAAGCAGACGCAGGACACAGAACTGAGTCTCAAGAGAAGACAGAAACCTCAGAGTCTTCCAGACAAAAGCCATCTGACAGACTGGATACAGTGACCAGTGCAGTGTGCAGGGCTGGAACAGAGGTGTAAAATGGAACTCGAGGTCTGCTGGCATCTGAAGGCCTGGGAGAAGAGGCTAGCAGTAAAGACTAAGAAGGAAGGGTCATCAGGTGAAAGCCAGGGGCCTCCCTGGAAAACAAGAGAAGGGAAGACACGAGGGAATGCCAGCTCACCAGGTCAAGTGAGACTGAGATGGACAGGCCAGGGCCACAGTGACTTTGACAAAAACAGTGACCAAGGAGTAGGGTTAGAATGGGCTGGAGATTTGGAAACAGCTTCAACAACTCTTTTTTGTTTGTTTGTTTGTTTTTGTTTTGTTTTTCGAGGCAGGGTTTCTCTGTGTAGTCCTGGCTGTCCTAGAACTCACTCTGTACACCAGGCTGGCCTTGAACTCAGAAATTCACCTGCCTCTGCCTCCCGAGTACTGAGATTAAAAGCATGCGCCACCATGCCCAGCTTCAACAAGTCTTCTGAGGCATGCATTTAGGGAAGTAAGAAAACAGGGAAGTAACTGAAGGGGGAATGGAGTCAGAAGAGGGTTGGGGTGGTACCAGAAACCCAGGTCCTCATACCTACTAAACAAATGCTATTTTATTTTATTTTATTGGGATCGGGTCTTACAAAGTTGCCCAGGCTGGCACTGAACTACCTACCTAGCTAGAATTATGAGCAAAGGATTTTGGGGCTTGTTTATTTGTTTGAGACAGGGTTTCTCTATATAGCCCCCTCCCCCCTGCTGACCTGGAACTCACTCTGTAGACCAGGCCAGACATGCACTCACAGAGATCCACCTGCCTCTGCATTTGCCGCCGTGCCCTGAGTAAAGGCTCTAAGGTAAAATAACATGCTTGTACACTGTGGGATGACCCACTAGTGAGGGAGAGCTGATGGAGCAGGAGCAGGAGTGGGAGAGAGAAGTGCTGGGCGAAGGTCCTGAGTGGGGAGAAGGGATGGGGGATGGGAGTTGGTTGACTGGAAAACAATTTGTCCACGAGAACAGAGCGGAAGGCACTGTGTGCAGAGAGCTGGGTAGATACGGTGGTGGGCGTTTGTTTTCTTTCACACAAGTTCCAAAATGTCAACCTGTTTTTTAGAAAAGAATGCAAATACCTGCGGTGGTGGGCTGCCTGGCCACCTCCTGCCATCTGTATGTTCTGCTTCTATTAAAATGGCCTGAGATGACATCAGCGCTTTCAGCAGCCAAACATATCCTACTGGTAATGGCTCCAAAATAGCTACCAAGCCAGTCGTCTGTCCCATACAGCTGAATGCATTAGGACTGTAACCGTGAGATTTATGTAATAACTCCTGCCTGCCTCCTCTAACCCTCTCCACTTGAGCACCATGCAGCTCAAAGGAGCCTGAAATAAGGCTAACAAGCATCCTTCAGCGTTCCCTTTGTTAACAGTGCTGATATAGCTCCTCAGCATCCTCATCCCCCTGCTCCCCTCATATTCAAGCAGTGGTCCAAGCCCTCACCTTCACGCGGATGCTGGCAGTACCGGGAAGAAGCCCTGGCTGTCCCGGACCTCACTGAGTGGACCAGGCTGGCCATGGACTGCCTGTCTTGGTCTCTGCTGGACTTCAAGGTGTGCATCACCTCACCTGGCTCTTACTCTGCTTTCTAGTCAAGGCCTTCAACTCTCTGACCCCACCTCCTCTGCTTCGCACCCACTCTGTCCTCTAAGTACTAGACTTTGGTGATGTGGGGAAGAGATGGTTTACTAGTTAGTTACCTGTGGACCCTTCTCCCTCTACCCCTTCCCTTCAGAATGAACACCCTTCTTACAAACTCCTATGCATTAGAGCTCCAAATAGCTTTTTTTTTTCTTTTTGCTTCAAGACAGGGTTTTCTCTGTTTAGGAAAACATCAATGTATATTAAAAAAAATAATAAAATTTTTTTCGAGACAGTTTCTCTGTGTAGCCCTAGCTGTCCTTGAACTCAGAGATCTGCCTGCCTCTGCCTCCAAATGCTGGGATTAAAGGTTCGAGCTACTACAGCCCAGTACAAATTCAATTTTAAGAGAATTTACTTAATTCTTTTTTGTTGTTGTTGTTCCATGGCCTCTCTTCTCAACCCTCCATCTTGGCAGTGCTAAGGGCTAAATCTAGGGTACCTTGTGCACAGCAGGAAATACCTGCCACTCAAGTCTACCACCACAGTGGCGATCAGCTCACCCCAGCAGGGTGCAATTCGTCATGAACATCCTGAAGATGCAAGCTAGTCTCCTCTCACCAGACTCACCAGCAGCTTCAACGGTCTTGTTCCTGGTGCTTCCCATGCCTGGTGTCCCATGAATTTAATCCCCTTACAAATCCAGACTAACCCTCCATTAAGAAGTGGGATGACAAAAAAAAAAAAAAGGGCTGGTGAGATGGCTCAGCGGGTTAGAGCACCCGACTGCTCTTCCGAAGGTGATGAGTTCAAATCCCAGCAACCACATGGTGGCTTACAACCACCTGTAACAAGATCTGACGCCCTCCTCTGGTGCGTCTGAAGTCAGGTACAGCATACTTATGAAGAATAATAAGAAATGAATCCTTCTCGGGAGGCAGAGGCAGGCGGATTTCTGAGTTCGAGGCCAGCCTGGTCTACAGAGTTAGTTCCAGGACAGCCAGGACTACACAGAGAAACCCTGCCTTGAAAAACCAAAAAAAAAAAAAGAATCCTTGGACCGGAGAGACCAACCAGAGCGAGCGAGGCTGTCCAGAGCGAGCAGAGCTGAACGGGGATGGGCTGGAGCAATCGGGGACAGCCGGAGCTAGCGGGCCGGAGCGAGTGGGGGCGAACAGGGACGACCGAAGCAAGTGGAGCCGATTGGAGAGAGCGGCCGGGAGCGAGTGGAGCTGGCGGGAGCGAGTGGGGTTGACCGGAACAAGGGAAAAAAAAAAGAAGTGGGATGACGGGCATGACCTTTAATCCTAGCACTTGGGAGGCAGAGGCAGGCGGATTTCTGAGTTCGAGGCCAGCCTGGTCTACCAAGTGAGTTCCAGGACAGCCAGGGCTACACAGAGAAACCCTGTCTCGAAACAAAACAAAACAAAACAAGTAGTGGGATGAGTTTGCTTTTCACTGTCTGACAGTTTTATACATTTACATAATGAAGTATCTATTCTCACCCCATCCCCTCTTCTCATGCTCACTAGAATCATTCTGTGAGACCCTACTTCCACTAAATCTACGTTTTACTCATCAAGTTCTGAATAATGCTAAAAGATGAAAGCTACTTTGGGTGCCTGTTGGAGTTTGAATGCAAACTGTCTCTCACTTGCTCATGGTTGAACCTCTGGCCCTAGTTGGTAGAACTGCTCTAGACTGTTGTGGAACATTGGCAGATGGAGTCTTGAGGCTTACAGTCTGACTCCAGTTTCTGTCCTCTCTGTGCTTCCTGATACCCTGAAATATGACTAAATAGCTGTGATGGAGCCAACTACTGCTATGTCTTCTCCACTGTGAACAACAGTAGTCCTTTATATTGAGAGTCATAAATCCTTCCTCCTGTATCTGGTTTTTGCCAGGTATTTGGAATGACAAGAAACATAATAGTACCCCTCCTTTTAAAAAAATAATATTTTTACTAATTATTTGGTGCTTTTTTTTTGAGACAGGATCTCATTTAGCTCAGGCTTTCCTCAAACTCATTATGGAACCAAGGCTGACTTTGAACTCCTTATTCCTGGCCTCTGTTTCTAAATGCTGGGATTACATACACTCCCGGCTTTATGGTGGAGTGCCTTTTGAAAGCCATTTCAAACCATTCTGGACATCATCTCCCATTCCTAAACCAGAGCAACAGGAACTGCCCCCCACCCCTTCATATGCTTCTTTTAAAATCGCTTAGGAAGGAGTTCTGAGTGCAGACATACTAACACAGTTGTCTTCCCATGATGAATGGGGGTCATTCCTTTGGTCAAAAGTTACAGCCAGGAACTCAAAGAGCTATTACAGAAGGGAACTCAAAGAGCTATTACAGAACCATTACTAGAGCTCAGATAAAACCCAACTCATGAATGAAACCCCCTACACCCACTTTTAAACTTTAGGAGCCAATATAAAATCCTAATACAAGTCATATAAACAATCCAACAGTAGCCAAGCCATTAGTCCCAGAACTTGCAGGCAGAGGCAGGCTGATCTATGTGAGTTCCAGGATAGCTAGGACAGTATGTGCCTGTCTTGAAATCCACCCCCACTACCCAGGGAAAATTAGAGATGTGTGCCGGTCATTGTGGGACTGTTGTCTGTTAAGGGAGGGAAAAAGAAAAGTGTTTGTTTTACCTCATCAAGATCTTTTGTCTCTCTTCCCAGTTCATCATCATCTTCATCAGAATCAAGCTCTGGTCCAATATAATTCCCAAACTCATCATACAAGTCAGTATCCATGATGCTAAAATTCAAGGAGAGAAGAGTTAGGGTCTGGCAAGTAACGAAAGCCTGCACCACACACCCTTACCTTTCCCAACACGTGGGCAGGTGGTGACTGGTGACTGAGTGACTGACCAGTCTACTGAATAGTGTCCCCAGACTGCAGACCTTTCTCTACTTCTCTGCCCTGGTTCATTCTATCTTCTTATAGCCCACACTCTTTTATTAGGGACATTCTTTGTTACCCAAGCTGGCTTCAAACTCTATGTAGTTCATGCTGGTCTTAAATCTCTGATCCTCCTGCCTTAGCCTCCTAAGTGGTGGGGTTACAAACATAGGCCCAGGCCTAGCTTTATTTAAACATTTTATTTATCTATTTTTATTCTCTCTGTATGGGTGCTTTGCCTGCATATATATCTGGGTACCATGCTCACAGGCACACATTGCCCACAGAAGCCAGATCCCCTGGAACTGGAATTGCAGACAGTTGTAAGCTAACATGTGGATGATGAGAGTTGAACCTGGGTCCTTTGAAAGAGCAGTCAGTGGTCATAACCACTGAGACATCTTTCCAGTCCCATCTGGCTTTATTTTTACTTTTAAAATAAGTTCTCACTGTTACCCCAAGCTGGCCTTCAACTCCAGATCCTCTGCCCCGCATGTGCTGACATAACAGGTGTACAACTAATGCCTAGTCCACCTATTCCCTTTCTGCATTTATTTAATCAGTTAAACCTCTGTGTGTGTGTGTGTGTGTGTGTGTGTGTGTGTGTGTGTAATTTTATGCATTGGATCTTTTGGGAACATGACGATTGTCACGTGAGCTAGGTAGGATCTGACTCCAAGCCTTCATGGTTGCCTAGCAGGTACTCTGAAATGCTAAACTCTCTTTCCAGCATCTCACTTTTTTAAAAGAAATTAACATTCTCAAAATATCACAATGCAATCATCAAAATAAAAATTAATACCAGCAGGTTATACTACCTAATACACAGGCTCCACCAAGTTTGAAAAACTGTTCTGGTCACAAACTACACAACTAAGGACACAAACTAGGATCATGCTTGACTTTCACAACTTGACACTTTTTCCGATTACAAACCAATGCTTTTGAAGTCTCTCCCTTCCTGTGGCTTTGCCTCTGCTCTGAGAGGTACACAATTCCAACTTGTTCTCACTGATGATTCTAAATCTGACCCTTAATTATGGTGACAGCGGACATGCTTGTCAAAAATTACTCATTTTCTCTTAGAGATGGGTAAGAACTCATTGTTCTCACTGCTCTTTCAAAGGACCCAGGTTCGAGTCTCATCAACCACACATTACCTTACAATTGTCTGCAATGCCAGTAGATTTTCCCCCACTTCAATGACTGAAATTCTGTTCAAAGGAACAGTTTAGATCCCACCCTACAAGCTTTCCCAGACCCTCAGCCTCTCAGTCTCTTCAGTATCTTCTGTCCCAAATGCTAGGTAACAGTTGCTAATCTAAAAAACAAGTCTATGGTTTTCGAGCAACAAAAACCAGAGCAGGGGAAAAGCATCAGGCCCCTGGGGTTAAAGACCTCTATCCAGCCTATCTTCGCCTCATCTCTAAGGATGACATAACTCACAGAAGTTAATTTACCTTAGAAAGTCATTTATCATGGCCTAAAACCTTATAAAGGCAATAAAAAAGTACCTAGCTGTGCAGCCTGATGACCTGAGTTCCATCCTGGAAACTGGTACTGGCAGTAACGAGGAGATGAGGACCAAACCCTTAAGGCTGTCCTCTGACCTCCACCTGTAAGCCACAGCACACCTGACCCTCACTCACTACACAGAAACACACACAGAGAGAAACACACAAAGTGTGATGATCCAAGAATGGGATCTTATACCCATGATCCTACATATATCCTGAAATATGAGAGACCCTGTCTCAAAAAACAAGTAACAAGCCGGGCGTGGTGGTGCATGCCTTTAGTCCCAGCACTTGGGAGGCAGAGGCAGGTGGATTTCTGAGTTCGAGGCCAGCCTGGTCTACAGAGTGAGTTCCAGGACAGTCAGGGCTATACAGAGAAACCCTGTCTGGAAAAACAAAAAACAAAAAACAAAAAACAAAAAACAAGTAACAAATGTTGGTCATAACAAAACGACCTTCTTGAGCACAAGAATCCCCATGCTCCTTGGTGTTCACTCACCAATGCCCCAGACAGCACCTTGCACAAACAGACACTTAGTAATGTTAACAAAGTGGGATGTTTTGTTTTGAAATTCTGGTATTTCTTACAGTATACTGAATACCTCAGTCTGCTGAGGACTGACTGTAAATAAAACGCAGAATTAAAAGCGCCAAACACTTTTAATTAATTAAAAGTAATTAAATGTAAATCATTATGGAGACTCTGATATACCTACTGTTTTTATTTCTAAGAGGCTACCACAATTATGTTCCTTGCATTCTCCCAAGATTCCCATCACAAACTTTTAAAGAAAGTTGTTTACTGAACAAGCCAAGCTCATCTCTGCCTCAGGACAACTGTCATTCCCATTGTCATCTGGCTATTTATACCTTTTTAATTCATTTAACTCACCCCTCTCCTTTAATGTCACCTATTTGTCACTCCACATGTACTTGCCAAGCCACCCTTACACTTATCTCTTACTGTGTGGTTTGGTGCTTAAGATAGAATCCTGGGCCTCACACTCTACTACACACTTCTCCACCGAGTTACACGCCCAGGCTAAGGGAACATGTGTGTGTGCCCGCTACTGATAAATGTTAATAATGAAATCGGAGCAAAACGACAATAGTGCCTGGGACAAAGTAGGCCCTCAATACGTTTTGTTTTTTGGGGGTGGCATCGGGTAAGGGAGTGAATTAATGACAAGCTTAGTTTAAGTAAAGCTAGTCTATAAATAACCAAAACTGCATCTTCCCACAAAACTGAATAACAACGCAGATTCTCAAAGGAATACTGAAATCTTTTCTGTTTTTGGCTTTTTGAACGAGACCCACTGCTTAGCCTTGAACCTGCACCAATATTCCTGCCTGTATCTCCAGAAAGGAAGAATTAGGCACTCGCCATCACAGTCAGCTCGGATGCAGAATAGTTTGAAGATGGAGACAGTCTGGCGGTGAAGCAGGCACCGATGGAAGGGGGAGTGGCAGGGGCCTGGGTCTTCACAGCGCCACCTCTACTAAGGGACAGGATCTTAACCACGTTGGGGACCGCGGAAACCCCGGAATCGACGGTGTGTGCGTGCTTTGGGAGTCTTTCATTCTCTTTCCCACGCCAGAATTCAATTTACGCGTTCGTAAAGCGAAAGGGATAAATACTATATAAATCGCCTTTTCCCAAGCTCATGCTTCGCTCGTTCCCCAACCCCCGAGAGTACCCTCCCGGCCAGCTCACCCGCCGACTGCTCAGCCGAGTGCCCCGAGTCCGCCGCCTGAGCCCGCGCTTCCGCCGCACGCCGCGACAACGCCGGCGCCCGGCACTTAGGAAGGACCCCGAACGCGTCGCCGGACCGCCTCGCCTCGGAGGTCAGCTCTGCCTAAGGAACAGCTTCGAGAAAGTCTTGCCCCGGAGACAGAAACGGGAAAGGCCAACTTGTTGGTCCTCAAAACGAAGCGTGGACTGCTCCAGAAAAAAGCAAGGCCGGAGGATTCACGAATCTGATCAGGCGCCTTAGGACAGCCTGAAAGGAGGGCCTTCGGGTCGGTCACGTGGCCAGGCTAGTGGCGCCGTTGCTAGGCAACAACCGCTGTTGAGAGGGCGATGCACTAAGGTGTTCTACCAGATCGGGGGTTTCTCGAAAGAAAGCAGGGGTCCAAGACTGGGGCTGCTGGGTGAGGGTTTAGGGACAGTAAAAGGGATTGTTCTAGTCATTCTATAATTGGAGAAGGCTTAGAACTCTACAGAGAAGTGGGTCGGGTGGCGAGAGTCTGAAGTCTCTATTGCTCCAGAGGCTGAGCCTAGATCATAAGCTCAGAAGTTTTGGAGAGAACTAGGCTACATAGCGAGATCTCCCCACCCCCAAAATATTGCTTAGGATCTGAGACTCTTGAGTACAATTGTTGGCTGAGTAACACAGCCCACTTCTTGGCGTGCCGTTTCCCATCGTTGGGGTCCGGGATGGCTGTGGATTTGCTTGCGGACCAGCTCATTTCCTGCCCTAGGGGGCTGATCATGAGTGAAATACAGTATCTAGCTCCAGCTCACCAGGATTCTGAGGTGGAAATAGGTATCATAAGTAAATGTCAGAATCCAGACGAGAACACATAGATTCCTGTGAAAACAGCCTCATCGTATGGGAGGCGGCAGGACTTCTGTGGTAGGACTGGAGATAATGCCTACACAGCACACATTTGCCCACAGCTCCGCGCTGCTCAGGGATTTGGGGATGGAGGCCACTGAGCTTTCTCCTTCTGACACTTCTCAACTTCCTGCTTTGTCATTGTTTTTGGTTGAGGTTTTTTTTTTTCTTCATTAAAAACATTTAGTGAAGTGTGAAAATTTGTCCTTGAGCTGGAGTCGATAATACAAGAAACCTCTCTGTCTCTCTCTGTGTCTGTTCCTCTCCCCTCTCCCCTCCCCCCCCCGTTCCTTTATGGTAATAACCTATGTGAAAGAATGAAGAGTCAGAAATCTGAACTCCAAATTACCTCCTCAGAAGCACCTGAATTAATAGGGGTGTGTGTGTGTGTTGTGGTTTTGTGTTTTGTGTTTTGCTGGGGATCAAACCCAAGGCATTCCCATTCACAAGGCAAAATTCTACCGCTGAGCTAGCCCTTAGTGTCTAAAATATTGTTAGAAGCAGAGAGCAAAGTCAAGACTTCAAACGGGAACCCTCTCTGTTTTGTTTCCAGTGAGAAGCCTCAAATACATTTTCATCATGCAATTCCATTTTACCTGTAAAGGAGGAAACTAGATTTTTATAACACTCCAGGTTAAGTATCAGATTGCTTTGGGTCATTTCACATTCTAGCAAAGAATCTCAGGGCATCATCTTTACCCTGACGACTGAAGCTCTGCTGACATGTATTCTTCTTGCCTTCCCAGGCCTTAGCCATGGAGAAGAACGATGTAATCAACTTCAAGGCCCTGGAGAAAGAGCTGCAGGCTGCCCTCGCTGCTGACGAGAAGTACAAAAGGGAGAATGCAGCCAAATTACGGGCAGTTGAGCAAAGGGTGCCTTCCTATGAGGAATTCAGGTTGCCTTGCTGCTATTTTTCTCAGGCCCTCCTGTCATGGTGGGCTACAGGAATTAAAAGCAGTCTAGATTCAGATCATTCTAGGCTTCTGTCATGCCCCCAACCTCTGCTACCTACCTGATGATCTTACCAAAGCTCCTTAACCTGACTGAGCCTCAATTCTGTGAGAGAGAGGAAAGGTTGCTATCGTTACATGAGTTATGGTCTGTAAGATGCTAGGCACAGCAGCTAGCCCATTTGAAGTGTGTGAAGACTTTCAGCCCTCTATGCTGCTGCTGCTGTTGTAGTAGTTGCCCTGTTTCCTGTCAACAAGTGTAGCCAAGTAGCTGCCCCCCACACACAGGGAATCATTAAGCTCATTCCCCAATCTCTACCTTTGACCCAGAGGTATTGTTCTTGCATCACACCTGAAACCTCTGGAACAAAAGGACAAGATGGGAGGAAAGAGATTTGTGCCCTGGAACTGTCACACTACTCGGGAAAGGACTTCTCAAGATGTGGTCACTGAAATACCCCAGGTAGGTGTGGGCTAGCCTCTTGAGCCCAGCAGGAGTTCTCTGTGTTAAAGCTATGACCCTGTCTTCTTCTTTTTTTTTTTTTTTTTTTTGAGACAGGGTTTCTCTTTATAGCCCTGGCTGTCCTGGAACTCACTTTGTAGACCAGGCTGGCCTCGAACTCAGAAATCCGCCTGCCTCTGCCTCCCGAGTGCTGGGATTAAAGGCGTGCACCACCACGCCCGGCTCTGACCCTGTCTTCTTACAGCCCATACCTCTTCCTTATGTCTCATGACAGCCAACAGAAACACACACACACACACACACACACATCCCAGAACAGCAATCAGATGGTCATACTGAACTGAGACACGTGTAACAGTCCTCTAACTTTCCTTGCCTGGTCATGTGGTAGACAGGATAATGACCCTGGGGCAGTACTGGAGAGGAGGGACCCAGTCTGTCAGACCCTCAACACTCGTTTGAGTTTCTTTTTCTCTCCCAGAGATTTATTGTACAGTTTTACTTTTCTCGGAGCAAGCTCTGATTCACTCTAAAGGGCCAAGAGCTAAGTTTTCTTTCTCAGGAGGAAACCCCAGTACAAAGGAAACCTTCAGATCCTAGCCTGGATTTCTTTGGCCCACCCTCCCTCTTTCCTCTTCCCTCCCCAATTCCCTCATCTGAAAATGAGGCCGCAGAGTCCAGCCCTCCCTGAGCTCAGAGAACAGTTGCAATGCTAACATGAAAACTCATAACCAACCTCCCTCTTCGAAGTTGCAGAGCAGCAAGAAGAGCTCTGAACCTGTTTCTCTTTGAAATGCAGGAGAAATCACCCTTCCAGCCAGCCACCTCTGCAGAATTTTACCGTGATTGGCGGCGACACTTAAGAAGTGGGCCAGAACGCTACCAAGCCCTACTTCAGCTTGGGGGGCCCAAGCTGGGCCACCTCTTCCAGATGGATGTGGGCTTTGGACTTCTTGGGGAGCTGCTGGTGGCACTGGCTGAGCACGTGAGTCTGAGCGACCGGACGGCAGTACTAGGGATTCTGCACAGCCTGGCTAACACTGGGCGATTCACCCTGAACTTGAGCCTGCTGAGCCCTGTAGAGCGAGAGAGCTGCCAGAGCCTGTTTCAGAAGTTGCAGGCCATGGGCACCACCAGACCCATGCAAGAGGGCCTCAGTGTGGAGGAGCTATCTGCTGGGCTACAGGGAGAAGAAGGGCTCCTACAGGAGCTGCTAGGACTGTATGGAGTCCATTGATAGGACTGGTTGCCCTTAGCATTCCTCCATGGTCTCAGAAGGCATTTTAAAAAGACACTTTATGGGCTGGTGAGATGGCTCAGCGGGTAAGAGCACCCGACTGCTCTTCCGAAGGTGATGAGTTCGGGTCCCAGCATCCACATGGTGGCTCACAACCATCTGTAGCGAGATCTGGTGCCCTCTTCTGGAGTGTCTGAAAACAGCTACAGTGTACTTACATATAATAAATAAAATAAATTTATAAAAAAAAAAAGACACTTTATGTGTATGAGTGTTTTTCCTACATGAATGTATGTATGTATGTATGTATGTATGTATGTATGTATGTATGTCCACCATGTGCCCAATACCTGAGGAGGCCAGAACTGGGTGTTGGATCCTCTGGAAGTATAATTACAAATGGTTGTGAGTTGCCATGTGGGTGCTGAAATCAAACCCAGGTCCCCTGGAAGAGGAGCCAGTGTTCTTAACCACTGAGCCATCTCTCCAGGACCCTTGGAAGAAATCCTGTGGTATTTATCTTGTGCCTTCTGCAGAACTGTTGAAAGAATGGCTGTGAGAAACCCACAGCGCTTCCCTTTTCAAGTAGTGGGCTTTCCCACTTCCCTGACCCTTAATTTGATGTGTGTGGAGCCCCAGGACAGCCAGTGCTCACCTGGCTGAGAGTTTTGTTACCTACCCCTCAAGCCTGCCACGCCCCTAGTGACAGATAAGCACTGATCATAACTCCTATATTTATAACCCAGAGCCAGTGAATGAACAGCTCATCAACGAGAAGCAAATGCCCCTTCATTTGAGATGTGCAATTTCCACCGCCCCCTTCTCCAGGGACTTAATTCTTCCACAGGTTGAGCCTGGGAAATCCCCAAGCCTTTGGCTCAGGTCTGGCTAGCATCCCAAGCGACCATCTGTGCGACCGAGGGTTTCCTTTATCTCTCAGATGGATGAAAAGGATGTTCTTTTAGGCAGGGCAGAGCAGAGGGCGCGTCCAGCTCATTCTAGATTCCCCTGGCCCATTTTGGGGTAAGTGCCAGTGTTCTAGAAAGGTGAGAGTGCTAAGTTCTAGAATGATTTTTCCCTCAAGATCAGGCCTGGCGCATTAGAATGGCATCTTGTACTTCAGCCCAGAATAATTCACCTCACCCCTGGCTCTCTCCTCTGCAGTCCATTGCCTCTTTCCCTGGCTGCTTGACCCTTTCTTTATCTAGTGTCCACTCAGTAATGATTTCTAGAACTCCATAGGTCTTTGGTGCCTCGATTTTTGCCCTGACTCCCCCAAGACCCTCCTTCGTCCAAGCATGAGTTTGGCCCACACCACCCTGCTCCTGTGGGCCTGGGGCAGTCTCCAGGCCTTTGAAATCGTGGAGAAGGAGAGCGTTTTTCAAAGGACACCTTGCCCTGCTTTCCTGGTGTTTGATAACGCTGCCTACCTGGCTGATATGAGCTTTGAGCTTCCCTGTCACTGCAAACCCGAGGACGTTCCTGCTGTGGTCTGGTATTACCAGAAGCACCTGGGGAGCAGGCACACCACCGTGCTTTCAGACTTTGATGGGCGGCTGCTCACTGAAGCCGCTCACGTCCATGTAGGCAGCAGCATGTTGGTGCGATTCAGCATCCGCATGTTCAGCCTGTTGGTTTTCCGGGCCCAGCCAGAGGACACGGGCCTATATTTTTGTGGCACCCGTGAGGGGGACTATTTTTATGCCTATGATGTGGACATCCAGAGCAATAAAGAAATAGTGGCCAGTTTCAAGGACATGGGCCAGGAGCCGTTGCCAGATGAGTACTATGGGGACCTCCATGTCTTTACTACCTTCTGGGAGTGGACCCCCTGTGACCGCTGTGACGTGCGTGGAGAACAGTGGCGCTTTGGACTCTGCTACTTGCAGAACCCTGACCTCTCACCTCGCTACATTAAGAATCGGACTGACGTAGTGTCCTGTGGCTCTCGGGCTGTGCCGTGGAAATTGCATGTCCAGACTAAGTCTCACATACCTGAGCTGCAGATTCAGAGCTGTCTAGTGTCCTGTCAGAAGAGGAACAAGACCCGGAAGGGTGTGCTGGCAATCTACAGTTATGTGTCCAAACTTGGCAGCCAGCCCTGGGTGCCTCAGGTTCCCATTCAATTCCACCAGCAAAGACTAGGTCACGGCCTCATCATCTCCTGTCCTGGGGCCCGACCAGAGCATGCCGTGGCCTGGGACAAGGATGATCAGCCCCTCTACCGAGCCCAGTACCTACAAGGTGTGAACAGATCCATGAGAGTTTTCATCGACCACGGCAACCATCTCCACATCCGCTTCACCCAGCTGAGTGACCGGGGCATCTACTACTGCTGGCTACAAGGGTTAAAAATCGCTGGCTTCCGGTTGGGCGTAGTAGCCCGAGGGCGCTACCCAGCCTCCCTCTCAGACCCGGAGACTCGCACCGCTGTGGAGCTCACCCTCATGGGCTATCTACTCATCATCATCATCTTCATCACCATTCACCTCTGCCGTTGCTGTTGCCAATCTCGCTGTTGTCCCAACTTCTCTGCCCAAACCCTTCTCTAGCTGTGACGACCAGTCGTGTTACAATATGTTTGTTAAATGATACCAGAAGCTTACGGTGGGCACCCTGGGCTGGGACACGTGACGGGGTGATGAACGAGTCTATTAGTTATAGTCCATCTCCTGGTTTCATGGGAGAAGCCTGGGTCTAATCTGGGAAGCTTGAGGCAGGTCAGAGATTGGAGTCAGGAGGTACATGAGTCTTCCCAGTTCACGGGAAGAAGTGAACTGATCTGTCAAATCATATGTAAGTGCCTTGACGCTGGGGCATGCTTTGACTCAACTACGAGGTCCTGGTTGAGCTGGATGGGGGTGGGATGAGAAGAAAGAAACGTGGAGGGAGCTGGCCTGTGTCGTCCTCCGCTTCCCATTGTTCTGAGGCTAGCAGGAGCGCCGCACAGGGCAGGTATGAAGATGGAGGCGAGGGGCCAGAACGGGTGAGGAAAGTGGAGATGGAGCACAGGAATTTCTTGAATGATGGCACCCAGGCTGGGGGATTGGGGCTGAGAAGAGTTGGAGCAAAGGCCCAGGGGATCTGGTCTCTGAGTAAGGTGGATTTGACAGGCAGCTGCTGCTATGGAGGGTTAGGTCCTCAAGACATTCTGTGACAATGAGCAGACAGGGTCTTGCCTGTCTAGACCCCACCTCCTGAACAAATCAGAGCCACCCTGTGGAAGCCTCTGGCACATGTCTTTATTTCTGCCCAGTGAGTAAAGGTGACAGTACTGCTCTGAAGGTTAGCAGAGGTGGCAAGGAGGGGTGAGGGTGGGGCGATGTTCTGGGAAGAGGGAGGGACCTTGGAGGGGAGGGGAGGGAAGGACAACCAAGCGGACACTTTCCGCTCGATTTCTTCCCCATCTGCCCACCAATCAGCTTCAGAGAAGGAGCTCTAATATGAAGGCACTAGCCTCTAGGCTGCTTGAACACAACACGCCTCAGTTCCCCAAACTCTCAAATAGGATGATACCTAAATAGGTGACATTACGTATATGCATAAGAAAGGGAATGGTCCCTTGGCTTGGAGAACAACAGCTAGTCATTGTGGGGATGGAGAACCTTGGAAGGATGGTTGTGGATTCTTCCGGGCTGAGAAGCAGCAGTCACGGGGTGAGATGCCCGAGCAGATGGGGAATGTGCAGCCAGGAACAGACATTCATGACTGAGACATATCTGTACCCTGCCCAGTGGACAGAAGTCCCTCTCTCCCGCTTCAGTGTCTTCCAGAGAACGGGTCATTTCCTTCACTCACAGGATTTAGAGCCAAGTGTAACTGGTTGCCTATAACTTCCAACTCCAGTGTCCAAATGATCTCTACCAGCACCTCCGCCACTGGCACCCTGCAGCCTGAGCAGGAGAGTCTTCCTGGCTCCACCTCTCTGCATCCACACTTAGGGGCCAGGGAGCTCTCCTCTCCATCGTCCAGTACACTGTCCCTCTCCACTTATGCCATAGATCCTGCCAAGTGCTGAGAACCAAGTTTCCACATGCTCGTGGACAGTCAACCAGCAGAGCTGCTCAGTGGGGCTGACACACTGGGGTCATCACTCTGGAGGGCCCTTCAGGACTGCCTTAGTGGCCATTCCAGGTAGCACGTCTGCTCTACCGGCTCCTAGACCGTCAGGGTCATTCGGGATGCATAGGTCTCTGGCTAGAGAGACTTTGCCTCGGGGACTTTCCCTTTCTGTCTGAATTGTTGTCTAGCTCCAGCAGCCTGTGGAAACTTCCAGCTCTGGCAACAGTTTCCATAACAACAAAGATGAAGGAAGTGATTTGTTAAGTCTCCCTACTCTGCGCATCTTTCCTCTTTCCTTCCAATTCTAACCCAGCTGGGGTCCCCTCCCCTCTTGACTGTGCCTTTGGGGTAAGTATCCTGTTAGTTGAAGGTGAAGGGTAGATGCCATCTATGAAGCTTGGCACTGACTGAGCCTTGGGCGGCACACAGGCATAAAACCCGAAGGAAGGGAAGCGCTGGTGTGGGTGGGAATTGGCCCTGGCAAACAGGACTATCAGAGGACAAGCTTTGGGCCCTCACACTGTATGGCGAGGGCCACCAGGTGGGCACACCTCACATCACGTCCTTGTGCTCCTGCTTCGACTCCTTAATGACCTGCAGGGACAGGGAGGGTGCACAGGGCAGGGTTAGGGGCTCAAATAATCCTAGACCCAGTTTGCTAGGCTGTGCATGCTGAAGCAAGCCCCTGACTGCCCTGGATCTGTCTTTCCTGGGCTGTCACTGTGATTGCCTCACTCTGTGGTCAAATTGGGGTATGAAATGCCATTTGCAGGGCTGGAGAGACGGTTTAGTGGTTAAGAGCACCAGCTGTTCTTCCAGAGGTCCTGAGTTCAATTCCCAGCAACCACATGGTGACTCACAACCATCTATGAGGGGATCTGATGCCCTCTTCTGGCTTGCAGATATATATGCAGCAGAGCACTAACATTAATAATAAATAATAATAATAGCCACTTGTAGACGTTTTAGTACCATGCCTGACACTATGGCATAAGAGTAACCATTACTGCTAACACCCCAACAAATGGAGAAGGTCTATGTCTATTTATACAAAGTTCTTTTGATTAAAATTTCAAAGCCTAGCTGGTCGTGGTGGTGCACGCCTTTAATCCCAGCACTCGGGAGGCAGAGGCAGGTGGATTTCTGAGTTCCAGGCCAGCCTGGTGTACAAAGTGAGTTCCAGGACAGCCAGGGCTATACAGAGAAACCCTGTCTCGAAAAACTAAAAAAATTTTTTTTTCAAAGCCTTTATACCCCCCCCCCCAACAACTGTCCCAGTTAGAGTTGTTGGCCTCAGTACACAGGTTGCCCTTAGCACACCACCCATGAAAGACCTAGGAAAAGAGCTCTCCTGGTAGTTAGTTAATAAGGAGCTAGTACCAGGCTTTCTTCCGTATAGCCTCAAGAACTCCCCGGGGCAACCGGAACCTTTCCTCACCTCTCCATCCCGCATCTCCACCGTCTTTACCACGATGTTCCTCTTAAGGTGGCCTTCTGACACGGATTTGGTGTCCAGGCTGGTTTCTGCAGGTACGAGGAGAGGAGGCCTCCGTGGGCTCTTGGGATACTAGACATCCTGTCCTGCACCCAACTTCCCCATCATGCACCCAGAATCATGAATATGGGGCTAGCTAGCTAGGTAGGGAAAAGCATGGATTTTCTGAAGTGGCTGGAGGCTCCTATCTGTGCCGGGCACAACCAGCTGCTATCCTGTAGCCTGCTCCACCTTCTGTTCTGGCACCTGGCTGACTGACTACCAAGGGCTGCACCATGGAAGGAGCCTCAGTTTCCTCTCTTGCAAAAAATGGGATCACAGTGCCTACTTCCTTGAGTCGTGATGAGGCGGCACCTAACTAATGTGTGGTATATACCACGTGGCACAGATTAGTGACTGACACACACGGGACCCTTCCACATTCCTATTCCCCTCTGTCACTTATCTGGACTCTAGTGACCCTTGACTGCCTAGCACTTGGCACGGTTACCTTTCCCTGGTCAGCATGATTAACTTTCTAATGCTCAATTACACCCTGCAATATGCATGACCAATATTCCTAAATGAAAATTTCCCCTGTATCCAAGAATCATTTAAGGGCCACATACCAGTAAAACATAATTTGGTCCACACCCACCCCCCCTCACCCTCTCCCCCCCTCCCCCGCTTAGAGAGAAAAATATAACATGTCACACTCACTAATATTTAAAATAAAGAGCAGGGAGCATAAAGCTTTATTCACTACAAGAGCAGCCGTCCAGAGGGAACTAACTAACGCTCCGGGCTGAGTCAGCACTAAGTGAAGCAATAGAACTCTGGGGACACATGAATCAAACACAGAGCCTGCCCACAGGCACTGCGAGACCCAAGGGGACCACCTAGCGACAGCAAAGCGGTGAGGCCGAGGTATTTGCTCAAAGGATTCAGAGTATCTCCTTGGAGCTCCCAGGGACATGCTGCCTTTAGCATAGGCTAGCTCTGTTAGTACAACCTAACCTTTAGCATAGGCTAGCTCTGTTAGTACAACCTAACCTTTAGCATAGGCTAGCTCTGTTAGTACAATCTAACCTTTAGCATAGGCTAGCTCTGTTAGTACAACCTAACCTTTAGCATAGGCTAGCTCTCTTAGTACAACCTAACCTTTAGCATAGGCTAGCTCTCTTAGTACAACCTAACCTTTTGCATAGGCTAGGTCTCTTAGTACAACCTAACCTTTAGCATAGGCTAGCTCTGTTAGTACAACCTAACCTTTAGCATAGGCTAGCTCTATCAGTATAACCTAATTACACAGAAACCAGGACTTAGGGTGGGCACGGAAGCTTCTGAACAAAGGACATGGTTCAGTCCCTTAGAGGAGGCCTGGGAGGAAGAAGGCAAGCTGGGAAAGTATGACTGAAATGCATGCGCCTATCTAAGGGAGAGCTGGCAGGGCTCCATTTTCAATCTGGTGAGCCTGTATTGGGACAACTTGTATTGTGAGCCTTTTGAGATGTCTTGTGACTTTGTGGCCTTCCCCTTCTTTGGTGCTTTTGCCCCCTGTAGTGACAAGCAGTTAAGAGAGAGAGAGAGAGAGAGAGAGAGAGAGAGAGAAAACAAGAACACAAAACACTCAGAAGGGCAGAGCTTGTTCATAGCCTGCAGACCTGGAATCAGTTGAGACCTTGTCAAGTTCTGCAGGGGTACAGCTAGGGGACTGGGACACAGGGCAGAGCTAGATGGGGACCAGATGCATGCCCTAAGATGCTGTGCTCTGCCTAGGATCTCTGGAGGGTCACAAAGGCTCTCAAGGAGAACTTGGATCTCTTTCCCACCCACAGTCCACAAGAGCAGTCCACAGGCATGGGGGTGGGGATTCAATACCCTTTCCCACAAGGCCCCACTATACTGACCTCGGATCTGGAGGTTGGAGAAAGTCTGTACAGGAATGGTGATGCTGAAAGAGGAGGGATAGGGATGACGAGGACCCCCTAGGACATCCCCAGGCCAGGGCTGGTCCAGGGCCATCAGGAAAATCTCAAGATCCTGTGCGAGGCCAGACACACAGATACACAGACACAAGACACACAGACACACAGACACATAGACACACACACACACACACACACACACACACACACACACACACACTTTCTCTCTCTTCTCCTCTCTCTCTCTTTCTTTCGTGTCCTTTCCTTTCTCTCCTTTCCTCTTTCTCTTCCTCCAACTCTTTCAGACAAAGTCTCTCTATGCAGCCTTGGCAGGCCTAGAATTCAATATATATCCGAGGTTAGCCTCAAACTCATAGAGATCTGCCTGCCTCGTCCTCTCAAGTGCTGGGACTAAAGCTTGCATCATAATAACTGACACATACAAACTCATACACATATACATCATTACATATACATAATTATTACATATACATCATTATATATACCATTACATATACACATACACATGCGCATACATTATACATATACAATGGCAGGTGTGGCTGTTGAGTCCCATGGAACTGGAGTGTCACTACAGGCCATTGCAAGCCATAATTTAGATGTTGGAACCCAATCCCTAACTATCTCTCCAGCACCCACCACCTAACTTTCAACCCAGAGCAGCACTCTCCAGGAGCTGGAAAAGTCTGCAGGTCTGTGTTATCTGCTCCCACAGAATATCTCCAGGAAGGAAAGTGGAGGCTTTGAAGATGGGAGGAATTAAAAAAAAAAAAAAAAAGCAAGTCACAATAACGTCAAAGAGACAGAACAAGCCCTTCAGACCATGGGAAATTCCATTTTTGTTGGCCAGGCTTGTGGTGAGCCGCTTTGTCTGGGGAATAACTCCGGTCCTTAGTCCTGGGAATTAACAGTGTTTGGATCCATCTATTCTTCAGACATTTCTTGAGTATCTATTGTTCGTAGGCCAACACTAGGGGAGGGAAGAGATACAAGGAACAAGAGGAACTCTGGGGCTGAGGTGAGCTCACCGGTTTTCTTCGCCCTCCAGCAATTTCCTGTAGGTGGCGATCTCGATGTCCAGGGCTAGCTTAACGTTCAGTAGATCCTGGTACTCCTGCAGGTGGCGGGCCATCTCCTCCTTGAGGCTTTGGCCCTCCTCCTCCAGCCGAGCGAGTGCCTCCTGGTAACTGGCCGACTCCCGCGCATGGCGCTCTTCCTGTTCGCGCATTTGCCTCTCCAGGGACTCGTTCTGCCGGATGAAACGGACTGTTCGCTTGGCCGGGAGATTCGAGAAGCTTCGAGACCCCGACCCCGATCCCTGATCCTGCTGCCAACTTTCCAGATCCCGTCCGTCTTAGCCTACTCCACCCACCCGACTCCCTCCATTCCCGTCCCCTTCCAGCAACTTCTTGGGTGGCAGCTGCCCCATCCAACCAGTGGTCCCTGTCGGTGCTCACTGTGCCGCGCAGGGACTCCAGGTCACAGGTCAAGGCCTGCAGTTGGCGGCGATAGTCGTTAGCTTCGTGCTTGGCCTGGCGGAGCAGCTCTGCGTTGCGGGACGCAGCGTCTGTGAGGTCTGCAAACTAAGAGAGGACCTGGAGCTGAGGGAAGGTGAACTGGAGCCTCCCAATGGCGCAGGGCACAGACCAGGGAGCTGCCTGGGCTGGGAGATAGATATACAGGATCTTTGGAAAACCAGGAAAGTGGGGTCGACCTCCGGGCTCCCTCGGCAGGAGCAACTGTAGCCCAAGGACTTCTCAGAACCTTCATCCTGCCCAGACTGTCACTGCATGTGAGGCTCAGCAACTCGCACTGGGTTTCATGCCCTGGCCCAGCAGCATCTCTGGTCTCTGTCTGCGCTTTTCTGTCTCAGGTCTCCTCACAGCACCTATTCTCCACCTGAGATGCCCTCCCCTCTTCTCCTGAGTCTCTAGGCTGCCTGTCTAGCACAAGTCCCACCCCCTCATCTTCCCTGCCTCCTACAGTCTGAACAAACTCTGGCGACTTCTGGATCAAAGTACTTGGCACACAATAGATGTTCAGTAACACAGGACATAGACTGGCAGAGGCGTCAAAAGGCATACTCTCTAATGAGATGGGTTAGGATAAGAGACGTTATTCCTTTATCACTTAGGAGCTGTGTGACACTGGGCAAGCTAGTGAACCTATTAGCTATTATTGACTATTATTGCTATTACAGGTAATAGCAATAACGAGTAGTTTGGGAAGTAGTAAAGCCTACATGGTCCTGGGCAAGTCTTCTCTCTCTGGACAAGACTGGTCACCTAAATAGGTTATTTTCCAAGCTTTGTTCCATTATTCTCCAGTATGGAGTAGGAAGGCTTCCTGGAAGAGGCAAGCTGGCTCACAGTTACCTTAGACCGATACCACTCCTCTGTCTCTTGCATGTTACTGGTGGCCACTGCCTCGTATTGAGTGCGAATCTCTCTCAGGGCCGCTGTGAGGTCTGGCTTGGCCACATCCATCTCCACGTGGACCTGCTGTTGGGCCAGCTGCTCCCGGAGTTCTCGAACTTCCTAATAAGGTAAAAGAAGGGGTATTGGGGCTCAAGCCTCAGGCCCAGGCTCCAGCTCGGTTCTCGAAGACTCACACTTCTGTCTGCCAGACACGGCAATGGCTCGTGGAAATGAGGCCGCTGTTACTGGAGGAAGTGCATGGCCTAGACTTATGGGCTTATACCAGGCTCAGTGCAGACACCTTTAGTGGGAGGCTAGAGCAGGCAGACCTCTATGGTTTTGAGGTCAGCCTGGTCTATTATAGCATGTTCCAAGCCGGCGAAGGCTTCACATTGGAACCTTGTCAAATGAGAGTTTGAGGCTATCTTCCTCCCAGGACTGGATAGTCAGGAACCAGCCATGCCTATGTCTTACAGCCAGGCTCTGAGGTGAGAGCAGGGTGTGTGTGTGTGTGTGTGTGTGTGTGTGTGTCTCACACTCACAAATCTTTATGAGGCTCTCCTGTAGACCAGGCTGGTCTCAGTTTTTCTGTGTAGCCAAAATTGGCTTTGAACAATTCGAATGTTCCCCTTCTACCTCTCACAGGCTGAGATGTGTACCACCGTGACAGGCCCTCAGAGGGGTTTTCGGCTGTGTAAATTTGGGGTGTGTTTCAACTTCTCTGGGATTCAATGTTCCTACCATTGTGAAAGGAGGTAGTGATAAGGGCTCACAGAGCTGATGTGAAGGAGACGCTGAAGACCTTGTGCTGTGCTTCTCAGAACATGGCGGCGGAGGGGCTTCGAACATTTTCAGGAGTAAATATGGGACACATCTCCCTTAGTCTCTGTGTCTTTACTCTTTCTCTAGTTTCTTTTTCCTCCTGACAGTTGGTTCCTTCATCTCCCTCTCTGAGCGTCTCTGTGTCTGTCTGTCTGTCTGTCTGTCTGTCTGTCTGTCACTTGCAGTGTCTTGTAAGGCCTCCCTCCTCCTCCCTGGCCTCACCTCCTCATGGATCTTCCTCAAGAACTGGATCTCCTCCTCCAGAGATTCAACCTTCCTCTCCAGATCCACACGAGCCAGGGTGGCTTCATCTGCCTCCTGGAGTGGGGAGAGAGTCCCTTAGACCCCAGAGTCCTCCCTACTAAAATTTCCCCCTTTGTCTTTTCCCTCCTTGTGGGGATCTTGGAAGCACCGACTGCTGTGGAGGGCTAAGTTCAGGGTCTGTGTTTGGTGGGCTGTCCTCAGCCTTCCCCCCACCCATTCTGCCCATCTCTCTGACCTGTCTATATGCAGCCAGGTTGTTCTCTGCCTCCAGCCTCAGGTTGGTTTCATCTTGGAGCCTAGGAGAGGGGACACAGTATGGGCTTTATGTTTTCCTGAGGACTCTTGATTCCCTGTCCTAACCTCCAGAGGGGTGGGGGGGAATGTCACAAACCGATCCCACAGGACTGGTAAAGTGGCAGAGGTAAAGCAACGGAGGGTTCCTACACAGAGGCCTTGGCTGAGAGAGTGAACAGATAAGGGCTTCTGCCTTAGCTCATTACTGAGGTGCCTTATCTGGGTTGGTGCACCTGCTCTTGCTCCCACAGGCGCATCCTCCACTGTGTGCTCACTGTCACTGACACCAGTGCCCCTCCTGCACCAGAGGGACACGTGAATGCCCACCACCCAGCAAAGCACCATGCCCCGGAGTCTGACCCTTGGTTCTGAGCTTTTAGAACAGATTGCTTCCTGACCTCTACAGCTACTCCACTCAAAATGGCTTAAGCAAGGTCAAAAGCAGGTGATAGACTGTCATCTGGGCCCTGCACCCAGGCCTGGCCATTCTTTCTTGCATTTCCTATATTTCAGAGACCAGAGCCTCCTTGTGGATACAAACCTCTCCGGCCATTCATAATGCCAAGTGAATGAAGAAATAAAGCACATGCTGGCTCATACCCTGGCTACGCCTCTCCCCAAGCCTCCCTCAGCATGGAGGTGCCCAGAGTAACCAGCTCCCTTTGGGAATCAGATCACTGAAGTTTTTAGTCTCTTCCTGGCTATTCCGATCATTTTAGGGAACAAAGACAGCTCTCCCACACATGAGGAAATGCAGGAGCTGAGAGGGTCCCCTGGGGGAGGCAGTACCCTTCCTTCCAGGCAGGCACCCCTCGCAGTTCAGTCTCTCTGCTCACTAGCCATTTTCCCTGTTCCCCTTCTCACTTCTGCCTCAGGGTGCCTAGGTCCTGTGCGAGGTTGTCCCTCTCCACCTCCAGCCGGGCACTGTTGGCGGTAAGTTGGTCCAGCCGCAGCCGCAGCTCCCGAAGCTCCGCCTGGTAGACATCAGCCAGTTTGGTGGGCTCCTTGGCTCGAAGCTGGTTCAGCTCAGCTGCCAGCGCCTTGTTTTGCTGTTCCAGGAAGCGGACCTTCTCGATGTAGCTAGCAAAGCGGTCATTGAGCTCCATCATCTCTGCACGCTCGCTCGCCCGTGTCTCCTTGAAGCCAGCATTGAGCGCCCCGGCCAGGGAGAAGTCCACCCTGGCAGGGAGTGGAGGAGTCATTCTAGACAGGGAGAAGCGTGGCACGGTACCTGGGTGTCGACTAGGACCGAGGCCCCTGACCACCGTCTCAGAGGAGGCATAGGAACGGCGCGCAGAGGTGATGCGTCTCCGCTCCATCCTGCCCTGCTTCTACTGGCTCCTGAGATGTCAGGGCCTTTATGGAGGAACGGGCTGGACTAAATCTGCCCCTGACTTCCTGGCAGCACCCCCATTGAATAGCCTGAGGGGGTGGAGCTGGGCCCCAGCCCAGCTAAGGGGAGAACTCTCACCCCACTGAGGTCACTGTACCCAGAGTCAAGGCTTTCTTGGGAACACCAGCCTGGCTTCACCATTGATCAAGGAATCCCCTTTTCTGGTAAATGGGTCAAGAGAGGGCCGAGGAAACAGCTTAGTCCATAAATTGCTTGCCTGTCAAGCATGAAGACCCAAGTTCTAGCTGCAGAATGAACACAAAAGGCCTGCTTTGACAGTGCATACTTGTAAACTCCAGTGCTGGGCAGTGAAAATCAGCAGACTTCCTGGCTCTCACTAATTGGCGAGTTCCAGGTCCCAGGGAGAAATGCTCTCTCAGAAAACCAAGGCAACAGTGCCTGGGGTTGACCTCTGGCCTCAACACATGTATGTGCACACGCATGAACATTTGTGTGATAAGTGTGCACGAGCACACACACACAGAGACAGAGAGAGACAAAGACAGAAAGAGACAGAAAGATACAGAGAGTGCACAGCTTGCTCGGTGGGGTAAGCTGCTTCCAGTTCTTAGAGCCTGTAAGCCAGGACTACCCCAGCTCTGTACTTCTCTGTGGGCCTGTGAGATGCTAGGAACTTGAAGAACCTCTTCCCTTCCTCCGGGATCAACCTATATTACAGTTTCCCGTGACCCCCATTCTCAACAGAGTCCTCTCCCCTGAATCTCTCCAGCGCTATCTTCTCATCCCTTGAGTTCAGAAGTGGAGGGCTAAGGTTGGAGCCCTCTCTGTGACTCCAGGGTCAACTTGAGCCTCTGGCTGTGTGTTTAGAGGGCACAGCAGAGGTATGCATGCAGATCCTAATAGGATAAGACAGCAGGCTTCATTCCTGAGCCCCTTTGTGGACTCTTATTCAGCCTAGTGGGCCATTTCTTCCTGGTCCAGTTTCCCTTTGCCCCCCACCCCGAGCCTGGCCCCCGACAGCCCCTGACAGAGTAGTTATGAATGAGTTGGCTGTGCATGCTGGAGTCTTTCTTTCTGAAACACCCTGCCTTCCTGGGTACCCCTCATTCTCTCAGGAGATTTACCTCCTTTAAATTCTCACACACCAGGCTTCTGAGGGATATATAGGTCCGGGAAACCAAACTCCACCCTCATCAATGGTGGGGAGGAGGCTGTTGCTACTTGAGACTTCAGGCCCATCTATCTCCTCTGCTCAGGTCCCACCCAGGCGCCTTAGCCATCTGTGTCCTTGGGCTTCTGGAAAACAGACAGCTCTGCTCCCCCCCCCCCGCCCCCCCCATGCTTGGGCTTCTGGTGTCTACTCCAGGACACTTGCTGAATAGAGCCTTGTTCTCTGCCGCCAGTGAGGCATACGGCAAGGGCAGCCCCGTGGGCTGCTTTTATCCCAGGATGCCAGGATGTCAGCCCTGGGTGCAGTACAAGCTCCCAGCTCAATAGACTTCTCGGAAAGCATCGAAGGGGGCCTGGAGCACAGCGGGAAGCAGGCTGCGTGCCTGCCCCTGACCATTATGTCTATGCCAAGGTGAGTCACTCGTTGGGCACAAGGAAGAAGTCCTGGGGGGTGGCCAGCTCAGCACTGCCAGGTCTTCAGCTTACAGACAAGGCCTGGCTGCTTGCCCCCTCCTAGCACTCAAGCCAGTTAAGACCCCTGAGTTCCTGTTATAGCAACTTCCTATACTCCATACCAGTGACATGGTATTTGTTTGAGCTTACAGTGGGCTGCTTGCTGAGGTTCCCCTAATGAGTCCCACCACAGGGAAGGAAGAGCCCCTTAGGCTCCAGCCACATCTTCCCAATCCTGAATAATGGCATAGGGAGGGAGATTCTGAGAGAGGTTCCCAGTGACCTTTAGACTGGACCTCATCATGACCCCCTGCAATTCATATGTGGATCATGCAGGTATGGAATTCACAGAAACCCAGCTGTGGGATTAAAGACTTGTGCAACCACCTCCTGCCTCTGGTGACTTGTCATACTCCTATAAGTTGGGAAGGTAAAGAGCGGGGGACTTTAAAGGAAGAGCCTTACTAGAGATTAGCCTTTAACTCAGGACATGTCTCACAGAATAGGAGTGGCCTGTCTTTCCAGGTACAAACAGAGTGGTTCTGAAGGAAAAAGATATGACGAGGGCAGTAGGGGTTTGTCAGCAATGCTGGAGAATTCCTCCTGTGTTAGTCAGGGTTCTCTAGAGTCACAGAATTTATGGACTGCCTCTATAGATTAAGGAAGCTTTATTGTGATGTCGTACAGTCTGTACTCCAACTAACCCAACAGTGGTCAGCTGTGGATGGGAAGTCCAAGGATCTAGTAGTTGCTCAGTCCCACCCACAAGGCTCGTTGTTTCAGCTGGTCTTCTGTAGAGGTAAATTCCAACAGATGTGCTGGCATGCCTGGATCTAGGACTTGCTTTGTTCCAGGTTGACCTTGAATTCAGAGATCTCCTTGCTGCGGTCTCCTGGAATTAAAGGCGTGAACTACCTTGCCTGGGCCTAAGCTCTTCATGGCCACTATGCCTCAAGATCTCCACGTCAAGATCCAGGTCAGAAACTGTGTCTTCCAGCCACAAGCTCTGGATCACAGGTGTGCTCTCCAATTCTGGATTGTAGTTCATTCCAGACATAGTCAAGTTGAAAACCAGGAATAGCCACCACACCTCCTGTGTATGTAAGTTTGTGTCAGTACTAGCCAAGGAGTTCTCCAGCCCCTGTCCTACAGGCCTCTCCCTGGGGTCCTGTTGCAGGCCCAAGTCTCATTCTAACCCCACTGGTCTTTCCGATCCTGGCTATGCTCTTTCAAAGGGTCTTTGTGCATAGAGACAAAAGAAAGACATTCCTGGTTGCAGTTGATGTACAAACTTTCATTATTAGTATTTTTATTACCCATTCACTGTAGAGAAATCAGAAAACACATATAAGCAATATAAATATTTAATTAGCCATAATTTTGCCACATGGAGATAAACACGGCCAGATTTTTCTACACAAATAAATACTTTTTTTTTCAAAACAAGCCCATACTGCACCAATTATTTTGTAATTTGCTTTTCTTTCAACAATATGTTGTGAACATCTTTCTAAATCAATAAACATTTACCTCGATCATCGTTTTAACAGCTGTATTGCTTTCCACTCCCTGCTTTCATTTAACTAAGCCTACTGTTGCACAGCCAACAACTGTAAGCCTCTAGCCAAGTCCCTAGCCCACTGCTCGCCATACCCATGCGTATCTGCCCCAGACAGGGACTTGGTAGGAAAACAGGCAGGCCCTCTGCCCTCCCAGTCGTGGCTGGCATTCCCATCCTCCTAGCCTGGCTCATGCCTCATCCTCTGGCTTCTCACTTTTCAACTTTCCCAAGCAGAACTCTCCAACAGCAAAGGCTCAGGCCAAACTCCAGCAGACTTTTAGACTCCATGGCAGGGTGCTGTCAACCACGGAGACAGATGCTTGGATACCTCACTACCGAGCCCGCTGCCAAGCTGAGCTCAGCTTCAAGCTAGAATGGGGATAAGATGGCCTCCTTGTGTCCCTCTTCCTGTACTAGAGTCTGACAGATGATCGTTCGCCTACCAGGCAAAGCATCAACGCCTCCTGGGACAATCCCACTTCCGGTATCAGCTCATAGACACAGCTCCTGGTGGTTCCCACAGATGCCAGTCCCACAAGTGGCCATGTAATTTGAGTGTCACCTGCTGTACCTGCTTGTACACTCGTCCTGCCCAGTGTTGGTGCAGCATGGTGGTAGGAATCAAGACTGGCTGAGCCTGAAGGAGGGGAATTGAGGCCCAGGACCACTAGATGGCAGTGCTGAGCTGCCCAGGTCTGGCCACAGAAGCTTGGTGGAAGGAACAGGTTTTCCTTCTTAGTGGTTGGTGGTTTTTCCAAGGTATCCCCCAGCCGGTCATTGTTTTTGTTTTCCCTCTAGACTTGCCTCAGTTGTGGCAGTGCCCTCTTGAGGAGAAAGCAACACTTTGATTCCTTGGGGGTTGTGACGTTTTAGATGACACTATCTCTGATTCTCCATTTCCTTATCTCTCATGAAATGGGATCCTCTCGTCTTCCAAGAACATTTTGAGGATTGTTAGTGTTGTTTTGCAAGACAAGAGTTTTATATACCTCAGGCTGGCCTTAGACTTGCTATGTATGTAGTTAAGGATGACTTTGACCTTCTGATCCTCCTGCCTCCACCCTTGAGTGCTGGGATTCCTTGTGTGCACCGCCACGCCTGGTTTACTCGATGCTGGGGCTCAAACCTAAGTTAACGGCCGTGAATGTTAGAAAGCACTGTTGTCTACAACCGCAGCCCAGCTCCACTTTTTTTCCAGACTGTGTGGAGACTGAAGTAGATGTTGCACCCCATCCCCAACCCACTTTCTTGCCTCCCTAATTTCCCAGTGGGTAACTGTTTTCATTTTCCTTCCCTAGGCTTGAGGTTCTCAACTTCATGGGATTCCAGAAACTTTTGGTGTGTTGCTACCTTTCGTGCCTGGGTGCCCTGTGCAGTTCTGCCTGAGTCCTCCCTGAGTCCTCCCTGGAAGATGAGCTGAGTCTTCCCCTACAGGTGGGGATTTCCTGATGCTAGAATCTGTTATCCCCTTCAGATCAGAGTCTATTCTACCCAGATCAAGACACCACAGGACAGGACTAGCTTCTTACCCATTGAAGCTTCTGCAAGTAGGACCTCCTGCCTCAGACCAGGGACCATTCACTCTCCCACCTATAGCCTGTGCCCTAGACAGGTTCTACTGACTAGAAATCAGCTTCCGTGGCTGCAGAATGATCCTAGACTGGATTCCAGAATCCCTTCTTCTTCCTCCTTGGGCCCCGCCTCTTTCTCTTGGTGGCGTCATCAGCTCATTTACTTCCACAGGTCCTGGGGCCAGGCAGCTGTGGCAGGGTTAATAAGCTCAGGCCCTTTCTCGCTTGCCTTTCGCAGCCCTAGCCAGACTCACTCCAGCTTGTCCTTTACCTCCTAGTCTCTTACCCTGAGATCTACTTTTTAATTGCTTTCCCAGTCTGCTTTGCGCCTTCTCCCCACATTGCCCCCCCCTTGGGTACCTCAGGGAGGGTGATGGGCAGGGACCAGATGTGGCCCTGATGGGAGAAAAGAGCTGATAACCACAATTTCCAGCCTAGCAGCCCTCCAAGTAGATAGGATGAACCAATGGATGGGGCTGTGCCTAGCAGAGGAGAGCCTTGAGGCTTAGTTGAAAACATACTGCTCTACCAGAGGACCCGAGATCAATTCCCAGCACCCTCGTGGCAGCTCACAACTATCTGTAATTCCTGTTCCAGGGGATCTGACATCCTCACACTGACATACATGCAGTCAAAACACCAATATACATGAAATTATAACAAATAATCAGAAAACACAGTTCTCAGACTCCTCGGGGTAAATCTGGTCCTTTCCTCCCTCGACAACATTCATCCCCAGCTGTCCTGGATTCCTCTTCACAGAACTATGGCAAGCCAGCATGGCAGGACATGCCTTTGGCCAGAGGATCACTTGGCCAGCCTGGTCTACATAATGAGTTCCAAGACAGACAGCACTCCATAGATAGACCCTGTCTCAAGCAAACAAGCAAGCAAGCACATAAATACAAAAGAATTATGAAAGACCAGACCACATGATTCTATCTGTAACCAGGAACTCTCGAGCAGAGGCCAGAGCCATGAGGCCATTGCAGGAAGACTCGGGACTCCAGGACAGAGCTCAGGAATTAACTGCCAAGGAGAGTCCCCAGGTTGGAAATCTGGGAAGGGAGCAAGGTGAAGGCTGCATGCAGGGGAAACCCAGAAGGTAGATTTTGCTGTTTATTTCAGCATAGGGATAGATGCCAGCCCTTCTTCCACCACAGAGGTCTTTGTCT
Organism: Mus minutoides; assembly: GCA_902729485.2. Lineage (NCBI taxonomy): Eukaryota > Metazoa > Chordata > Mammalia > Rodentia > Muridae > Mus > Mus minutoides. Next base: position 273,767 of record LR749871.1, on the reverse strand, counting down.
CTTGGTCACAAGCCTGATTTAATGAACTGGGTAGAAATGTATACTCCCACAGCGGGTCCAGATTGAGCCCCGGTGTGAGCAAGTGGGTAGCTATAGGGGATGCGTGGAGTGACAGAATTTCTAAACTCACAGGAGCAGGGCCGGGATGGTGCAGGGAGAGGCAGCTCTATGGTGGACAGGGAGGCATTGATTACCATGTCTTGTGGGTGGCTCTATGAAAGAACAATCCAATCTCAGAGCCTCATCGCTCATGCAAGTCAGACGGAAGCTGGATGTCAGCTTGCCGCCCTCCTGCAGTCCCAACTGCCTATGGCATGCAGGACACCACACGGCAAGCTCTCGGCCTGACCTCCTGTGATTGAGGGCAGGAGATGCGCGTGCTTAGTCCCCATCAGCCCAGAGTCTTTGTACAATTTTATGGGTCACCCGAGAGCACACTTTGTACCACGGAGCCACAAATGTTTGCCCAGTGAATGGCTAGCTGCTGAACATCCTTGTCAAGAGTGACCTCTCCCACTGTCAGGCTGCCCCCAGCCTGGGCAAACTCTGCCTCATGCAAGGAACTTACTGTGCAGAATATGCCCCTCCTGGCCCTGGTTACTGCTTGCCTTGCCCCAAGCAGACAGCCTCTGCATCCAAAGGGCGGTAGCGATGATCAGAAGGGGTAATGTATGTGAAGACCCCAGGAAATGGAGAAGTTATTCCACCGGAATCTAGCCATCACTCAGCAAGGCCTCCTGAAGGGAAAGCGCTGTGCCAAGCTGCCATGGGATACAGATGTGCATCTGTGATGGCTTCGAGGGAGTAGTGGTACACAGGGGAACAAACTCATTAAGACTAATTGGAGAGGCGGGAACCCTGTGCCTGAGAGAAATGATGTCTGTTCACTTCAAAAAAGGAAGCAGTCCTGGGTTATGTAAAAATCAGAATGTGTGCTGGAGGTGGTCCAGTTTGTCTCTTATCCATCTCGCTGGGTCAGCATAAGCTCTGGGATACAGGATGGTAGTGGCAACAGAGATACTTATCCACCTGCTTTTCCTCCCTGTCCCAACAAAGGACAGAACTGAGCAGGAGGGGGCCCAGGCAGACAGAGGGTGACTGCTCCCCAAAACAGCAAGAACTCCTGAGGCTGGCATTAGTAACACACTACTCACACATGTGCTAAATACCCTTAAAATGTTGGTTTTCAGGAGCAAGTCCAACACAAGCTCCTGTCATTTTGTTTACACTATTAATTCACTCAGCCAACCGTGTCTTCATGGGGAGAACAGAGATAACCGTGTTGAATTGCTGTGCGATGCAGTGAATGGGAAGGAATGTGGAGGGAGGGGAGGCGCAGGCTGCACTGGACTCTGGCTAGGATTCATTTGGAGCCTTACTTCGGATTTGGGTACTACCGGAAAGGCCATTCCTGACAGGACAATGAGCAACCCCTAGGTTATAGCATGTACTGGACATCCAAGTGAGATTCCTTTTAAATCCACCTGGGCTGTGGATCCTGAAATGAGGAAATTAATTTGTGTGCAGGCAACATGTACGCCATTGTGTGTGTGTGTGTGTGTGTGTGTGTGTGTGTGTGTGTGTGTGTGTGTATGTGTGGTCAGAGGACAACTGTAGAGTGGGCTCTGGGATTGAACTCAGGTTGTCAGGCCTGCAAAACCAGAGCACTTACCTGCCAAGCCATCTCCCAGGCCCAGGAAGAGGACAGTTACTGGAGTGAGGAGCCTAGCACAGGCCCAGACCAAAAGGCTGTAGGAGGCCAGGCAGGTATCGTTTTCTGGATTCTAAGTTTCTTGAACCAGGGCCGCAAGCATGCTAAGCAAGCACCCTACCACTGAGCTACAGGCCTAGATGTTCCCTGTTGATTTCTTTCACCTTATATAGCAAAAGTTGGCTTCCAATTCCTGATCCTCTTGCTTCAGCTTCAACAGGTGCTGGGATCACAGGCATGTGCCACCACACCCAGCTTGAAGTCTTCACGGTAAGAAAGAAAAATCAGCATTAACTTTCCAGAGTGTAGAAGGAAGAAGACACCAAAGACGGAGATGTTTATTATTACAGCAAAAAAAAAAAAAAAAAAAATCCATCATACACCTATGTGTATACATATAAATACATGTGAATATGGAGAAGCCAAAGATGAGAAGGATGCCTAAATACTGACACAACCAGCTAGCATTTAGACCTAAGGCTCTATCCTCACAGTCCCCTCTCTCTTTACATTCTGGATCTATGCTGTGTTTAGCAACAGCAGAGCTAAGCCGGCATTTGTCAGACCCTTCTCGTCCTCATCCCCCTTCACTGTGCAGAGCCCTGTCGTCAGACTTGAAGCTGAGGGGTAAGGAACAGAGCCCAAGAGCTCCCTGCTTCTGTGGAAGGCTTTGGGAATGAGAAACCCTGACAGGATCCTTTAATACAGCCACACGTTTAACACTCACAAAGGAATATGTATATACCAAGAAGCTGAGTGTGAAAGAGGCTAATAAAGAAGGCAAATAGACAAGTGGTTGGGGAGGGGTGTTAACAGAGCTAAGGCATGGTGGTGTTAATTGCTCCAAGGTGAGGAAGGCAGGCTGGGGACTCTTGGCATTGGCAGCTACAAGGACAAGCGAAGGCTGTTGGCGAATCAGAACAATCGTGGCTGCCAGGAGTCCCTAGTTAACAGGACTCTGTCACCCCAGTTAGTCCTTTACGAGTCCTCTGGTCATCAAGGCAGTGGGGGCTCAAGGGTGGCTCTGCAGATCAGTTAGACAGAGAGGGGTACAGAAAGACAAAGTGAGGCTCTGCCCACAACTCTCGCCTCTTGTCCCATCCCCTCCTCCCTCTTGAGGGTCCCTGAAATGTTTCAAAGTATTCCAGGCCCTCCTTCCACCTGGGTCCCCATGCACCCTGCCCCACACCCCATTTTCTTCTGCATCTCTGCTCAGCTATGCTTGTCCCCAGTTCCAGTCACCTGGGACTGTGAAGGGTCTGTCTGGCTTCTTCAAGGAGCTACTGTGGAGACGGGCAATGCAGCTGCGGCCTCGGGAGACTGAGGGCCTGAAGGAGGGAAGGCAGGGAGACGAGGTGAGAAGGTTCCAGGCATGTTCTGGACCCAGGCATGTGCTGAAAGGGTTAGCTAGGCACTAAACCTCGAGGGCAGAAGCTAAATGGCAGTTTTCACGTGAGAATGGGAGGCACAAAGAGGGCAAGGCTTGTGGAGTGAGGGACACTCAAGGGAGCGGAGGCCAAGGAAGGAAGGAAGGTTAACCAATGAACAAGGACCCACATCTTCTCTGGGAAAATACTGTGATAAATAAACACCAGAGAAATTCCAGCATGAGAACTAAATACTGGCCCTTCTCACAATTTCTTGGCTGCTTTCTCCAAGGTGAAAACCGGTGGGGACCTGTTCTCAGTTGGTGCCCACTGCTCTAGTTAGAACTTTCTCTCCACCGCCAGCCTCACCTCACAGTGCGCTTCTTCTTGCCGGCAGTGACTGCAGGAAGAGAAGGCTTGTGGCCCTTCATGAATATGAGGACAGGTGCGCTGTGGGGGTGGGAGAGACAGATCAGGAGGGAACCAGAAACGCCGCAGACCAGTCTCCTCTCTCCAGCTGCCTCCAGCTTGTAGGCAGGAAGGTTGGACCAAATGACCTGAGGCTTCTTTCTGCTAAGAGGTGGTCTCTCTCCCTGCCTCTCTCAGCCCGGGCTGACAGCTGAGTGACAGCCCTGTTCCGGGAGAACATCCAGATGTCAGTTTCTCGTGTGTCCTGGGAGCTGGAGTTCAGGCAATTTCACCCTTCCACCTGCCCGGCTCTGAGCTTGTTACTGAGAGCCGGCTCAGGGGGCAGGGAAGGTGTGGGCTGTGGGTGGACAGCCTGCTGGCCTCTGCCTTACACGCCCAGGTCACTCTGCCACTTGTTCAGTCCTGAGCAGATAGCTGTTCCCTTCCCTCCACCGTGTAGTCAGAGGGCAAAGGCTCTGTCTTTGCACTAGAAAATCATAAATTAAGTTTTCCTCCCATAGTGTCCTGCCTGACCCCTTTGGTTTTTTTGAGACAGGGTTTCACCGTGTAGCCCTGGCTGTCCTGGAACTCATTATATAGCCTAGGCTGGCCTTGACCTCACAGAGATCTGCCTGCTTCTGCCTCCTGAGTGCTGGAATTAATGGTATGTGCCACCATGTTGTCTTCCTTTCCTATTCTCCAACACTGGGATAGAGAGAAAAATCTGGAGTACAAGTAGATGAAATAGGTATTTGTCTGCGGGATGCAAACTCAGAACAGGTCATGGAACCAAAGCAGAGCATAAGGATAGATAGGGCTGGGCCTGTTAATTCCTGATTTCCTGATGACCCTTCCTAAGCTAAGGTCCTATTAGCTCCTCCTGAGCATGCCACAAACCAGCACGGAGTTGGAGGATGAGGCACAGGTACACGTTGCCTTAAAACTGCATTCTCTGCTTTCCTGGGCCTGGGCACAAGGCTGTCAAGTGACCAAGAGGAGGTAGATGGCAAATCTCCGCTCAGGCTACCTTCCATCTTCCATCTTCTGGCAGATGTGGGAGATACCTGGAGACTCACCTGGGGAGAAAGGGCTGGTCTGTGCTGTTCAGCTCCGGGGAAACTTTTTCCCAGTCAACGAATTTCTGGAAGCTGGGTTTGGAGGGGGACTCCTCAGAGACATTGAAGGTGGTGTTGAGGTCCCGAGTGGGTAGGGCCAGAGGAGTGGAACAGTTCTGTAAGGCAGAAGAGCCTAGGGGTACCCGGCTTTTAATGACTGTGGCTGGGCAGACTCGGGAGGAAGGGGAGGGGGAAGAGGCCCTCTCTCTTTTGGGCGTTCTGGGCTCAGAGGACGGCTGGGCCTTAGGTAGGGAGCCCCTCCTTAGGCAGGGGAGGAAGGACTGGCGCTGGCGCTTCATCTCCAGATTTGGGGCTGGTAGGCTGCCTGGCTCTTCAGGGGTCAGCTTCCTTTTCTTCTCCTTGGTAGGCTTTTGGACCGTCTTCTCTGAGGTGCAGTCAGGTGCGAGTAGGATCCCCTGCGTGTGTGTGAGACCATTCAGTTGCTTTGCCATGGTCCTGGTCACTGGACCACAGTACCCTGGAGACCCTGGACAGAGAGAAGGAAAATGCTGAGATGAGACTGGGGCTGGCCCAGAGAAAGAGGGTATATAGAACAGGGGGCAGACAGCAGAGGCACAAAGAGCCTCAACCTCTCGGTTCTCTTTGGCCTGTTTGTGCATAGAAACCATGGCCTGCCTTAGGCTCCAGCCTCCCACCACAGCATAAGCCAGCATGTGGGCCCAGTCCACACCTTGGCTACAGGCGGGCCTTAGAGGTTGTACTAAGAGGTGACACTCACTAGACTCTGAACACAGCTCCTGAGCTAGCGGGTCCCCCCTGGCTAGACCAGGAGACCTGGGGCTCTCAGCCCTGTGTTCAACGCTTTCCTCGAGCACTAGTTGCTGCAGGGTCTCAAATTCTGAGATCATGTCAGGAGTCAGGAGGTTGGCTGCCTGCAGCAGGGAGTACTGTCGCTGGGCCAGGCGGAGCACCCGGAGGGCCAACCTGGAACAGAGGATAGAGAATTTACATATAACTTACCGAGACCGAGGCTGACCAGGCAGGTGTCTGTGCTGTACACTGTCCCGTCACTCTAGATGTGACTGAGGGCACCTGGGCTCTCCTGCTAGCTCCCTCCTGCCTTGCCCCAGACTAGCTTACTTGCTTCCCCCTCCTGCTGGCCATGGGTCCTCTCTGGCATACCCTTAATGAAGGTATGTCATTAATGAAGGGTGTCACCTATTAGACATGCCCCACAACAAAGCCAGTGACTTGGGAAATAGGGAAAGGGTGCCAAGTGACCTTAGATTTGGGAGGTCTGAATTCCTCCTCAGCTCTGCCCCTTCATATTGCTGTGGTCTTTTGGTCTCATGTGGCCCAGACTGGCCTTGAACATGCTATATAGCTCAGGATGTCATTGAATTCCACATCTACCCTCTGGTCTCCTCCTCCCTAATGCTAGCGGTAGAGATGTGCACACTCTTAGCTTAGTGCTGTGACTGAAGTTCATTTACCTTGAGGGGAAGATAAGAGTTAAGAACCCAGATCCAGCCGGGCATGGAGGCGCATGCCTTTAATCCCAGCACTCGGGAGGCAGAGGCAGGCGGATTTCTGAGTTCGAGGACAGCCTGGTCTACAGAGTGAGTTCCAGGACAGCCAGGGCTATAGAGAAACCCTGTCTCGAAAAACTAAAAAGATGTGTGCCACATCTGGCTTTATTGTTGGTTGAGACAGGGGTTCACCACATAACTCTGGCTGGTCTGGAACTCAGAGATCCTATCTAGACTTCTGAGTTGTAGGACTAAAGGCATCTGCCATCATATCCTTATCCTAAGTGATTTACTTTACATGCAGAAAATTTAAAGAATGCCCATCACACTAAACCATTTCTATAAAATGGTATCTACTTTGTTGGAATACAGAAGATTAAATAAGACAGGCTATGTTGACTGTGGCTTTGAGATTAAAATGCCTTTGGAGATGTGTTTCCTAGCAAATAGCAGGGATACTGAAAACGTGTGCGAGAACCAACACACATCTCACAGGCGCCAGGGGACTATTTAAAGGAAACTCTGAGGGTAATGTGATTATTGATATTGTAAATTTAGATTCTCATAAAGAAAATTCCCTTCCTCTAAGGCACGCCTGTGATAAAAGAATAAACACAATTACCTTGGTACAGATTATTCACGGCAAATGATTTATCCTCAGGTAACCACCTGTCTGGACTCTCTGGACCCTGTCACTGCCCTCCGTCAGTGTGTGCTCAAGAAACACAAACTCATTTGGAAAAGCAGCCTCAAGGCCTTTGTGAAAGCAGGCAGGACATTAATTAAAGAGGACACAGCAAAAACCCTGTATCTTTTTAAGCCACTGTTTATGAGGAAGATTTGAACTCTTTTGAAAAAATGGGCATTGGGAGAAATAACCAACCTGGCTATCAGACAACCCGGGTCTGACTGTGTTTGCTGTGCCCTGGATAAAGGGCACAGCTCTCTTTGTGGACATGGGCTTTCAAATTAGGTTTCCAATACACATAAGATAGAACAACTCTGTTTTGTCTGTCCTGTGTATTAGACCTCAGCATAAGATTTCATGTGACACCTTTAATCCTAGCATGGGAGACAGAGGCAGGTGGACCTCTGTGAGTTGAGGCCAGTGGAGTCTACAGAGTGAGTTCCAGGACAGCCAGGACTATGTAGAGATACTTCAGTCTCCAAACAACAAAACTGACCAACCAAACAAGATTTAAAAAAAAGAAAAAAAAGGGGGAGAAGAAAGATTTTATAACTGAAAATTAAAAAGTCTTGAAAAACCACTGAACTGGGAAAAAAAAATCTCAAATCTATTCAATGCCCTGGTGGTTCAAGTTCTAATCAAGTCAAAGAGAAATTACTTTATCTGGTTGTCAGAGCTTTTTCAAATGCAAAGGACACTAAGGCAGCCTGCAACAGCTGATCTTTGGGACCCTGTGTCATATTTTTATTAGTATTCCATTTCAAAGAACTTAGCGGGCATAAGAATTGTGATTTTCAAATCACAGCCTAGATGGAAGTAACTTGTCAGAGGTCACAAAGCCACAGGCGGAGCCAAAATGGTGACCAAGTGGCCTCTCTCTTTATAATGGGGACACCAGGAAGCAAGACACTGAGTCACGCATGGGAGCCAGCGGTTGGGAGGCCAGTGGGACATGCCACCCTTGTATCCCGGCTCTTCAGGGTCCAGGGAGCTGGCAGCAGGAGACAGATAATGAGCCTTTGATTATTCAGGCCGCAGCATTTCTGCTGAGTTGGGAACAGACACTCCCCGACAAGAAATAGAATTAAGCAGGCCCTTCTGTCCAGAAGCTTTAAATACACTGCCTAGTGTGAACTGTGCTGGGGAGAGGAAGTGGGGCTGGCAGCAGCAACAACGCTAAGTGGCCGGGGATTTGCGTACTGGGGGCCATGGGAAAACTAGGGAAAATCCCCTCTATGTGACCCAGAAGAAATGGTCCAAATCTTTTCTCCTTTGGCTTGGGGTGGAGGCTCTTATTTACTTCTGGGGAAAATTAGCCACAACGCATAGTAAAACCTGACTCTAGGTTACCTAACCTCTTCTGTGTGGAGCCTGTCTCCTCCTGGCTGTGGACAGCCGCTCTGCCCATAGACTGAAAAGCCACCTGCCAGCCGCAGCAGCCTGTCCTACTAGCTGAGTGCTTGCTGTCTGTCTGGGGGCTGGTAAGGTTTGGGGGTGGGGTGGGGGTGGTATTGTTTACTTTCCTTGCCTGTCTGATTGCTTGAAAACAGCATGGGGTAAAGTTGATGAAAGGGGAGTTAAAGCAGGTAGTGGTGCACTCCTTTAATCCCAGCACTCCAGAGGCAGAGGCAGGAGAATGTCTGAGTTTGAGGCCAGCCTGGTCTACAGAGCAAGTTCCACGACAGCCAGGGCTACACAGAGAAACCCTGTATCCAAAAACCAGAGACTTGACTATCAGCTAAGCACCACAACTTTCATGACATTCTAAACGTCAGCTGTCACCACAGGAGGCTGCCCTGTCACTTCCCACCCTGGACTCATTGGCGACAAGACACCTACTGTTTGGAGTGGTCCGCATCCTGTTTCTGTGGTGAGTGTTGGCCCAAGCCTGGCTTCACCTGTACACTTGGACTAGGGGACCCGGGCAGGTTTGGCTCTGGCTTCTGGGTTGGACACTACAGGAGGAGGAGGAGGAGGAGGCATTAATGGAGCAGCCAGGATGAGCTCCTAAAACCCTTCCCCTGGGATACTGACACATCTCAGAAGACCAAGGGCCTTGCCACTAAGTCCAAAGACCTGGGTTCAATCCCTGGGACCCACGTGGTAGGAGGAGAGAACAACTCTCACTATGCCATGGACACACACACACAATAAACAAACAAATGTTCAAAATAAACAAATAAAATCCTTCTGTCCTTTCTCCCAGTCACTTTCATGCAAGTAAGAACCTGAAAGATTCAAGACACACATGTGAGTGGAGATTGGGAACTGCCTTTCCTATATCCCACGAGCCCAAGTCTTCTTAAGGCCCAGGTTTCACACATAACACACACACACACACACACACACACACACACACACACACACACACACCCCTGCAGCCCTGCCTGTTTGTCCTGGGGGCACTGCTCCTGCTTGGAAGCACTTTCTTCCACAATCTCCTGTCCCTGGGCGGCTGACTCCAGGCTCTCCTCTTGAAGAGTTTCATTCTTTGCATGGCGCTCTGGGGTAGAGGGCTGGCTGGAGGGCCCAGGCTGTAATGAGGGGCTGGAAAGGCTAAGGAAGAGATGAATTTTGAGAGGTTTAGGAGGGGGAGTAAACAGAGGGGAAGCAGCATGTTTTGGTGTCTGGTGGCAGAGCCCCATCTGCCACACAGGAGTGACAAACGGGCAGCCACTGGGAGTGGGAGCCCCAATGCTGACCTTCTCCTGATGAAGAGACACTAGTTTGTGTATTTGGGCTGGGATGTTAGTTGCCCATCTAGGTAACTTTTAGTTGTTGGGTCTGGTGAGGAACCCCTTGTTTTAGGAGTTGGAACATAGGCAAATATTCCTAGCTCACCAAGTGGCAAAAAAACACTGGGGCTCATTCCTTCTGCGGCTGACTTGAAGGGTGGGGCAGGAAAGGGCAGCCAAACTCACCTTTGCGGTATACTCAAAGTGGGGGGCTGTGGAGAGCGCTGCTGCGGGGCCTGGGCTCCAGCCTCATACATCTGGAGTTTCTCCCTTAGGAAGGCCACCTGAAACAACAGTAGCTCAGTCTGCAGAGCCCCAGGTGACCACAAAGGCAGCACAGAACCCCGGCAGGACTCCAAACTTGTGTGTCTTGCTCCCAGCCCCAAGTCTGGTTCCTAGAGGATGCCTCACCTCAGCCTGGAGCTGCTGGCAGATGGTGGCATATTGGCTAATGTGATGGTCCACACTGATCACGTTGCTCTTCAGCTGAGATGGAGACACAGAAGAGATCTGTTTACTCAAACAGCGATCCCCATGACAGGGATAGGGAAGCCCACTCATGTTACTGAGACTCCCTCTCCCAGGTCAGTAATGTGCCTGGAATGTACCAAGGGGCAGAGGATTGTGAGCCCTGAGCCCTGCCTCTGACTGGAACACTCTAGCCAGGCAGAGGGCTGCTCTGTAGCAGCTCCAGGGAAGTGGAGTCCACTGCAGAGACAGGCAGGTTAGACTAGAACTCCTCTGCCTTTGGAGGGGTCAGTGTACGTGGGTACCTATGCCACTTTTTGAACCTAGATAGGGCTTTGCTGCCTGTAGCAAGTCTAGCCCATCCTCCCTCAGTCTAGCTGAAGCCTTCCTCAGGACAGAGTAACACCCACAAAGACATTGGTGAGTACAGGGCAGTTCCTATGCCTGGGGCACTGAACAGGAATCTAAGGAGGCTGTCTAGGGCTTGTCCCCCTCTCCTCTCAGGTTCGGGGCTCCCTCCCTACTGGCACGCACCGTGAGTCTGATCTCCTTGGCACGGTCAGCATATTTGAGGGTGTTGTAAGTATCCTCGTAGGTCAGGCTGGAAGGGCTGACAGCAGCAATCATCACAGTGCGGCAGTTGCCCCCGATGGAGTCCTTGAGCAGGCGGGTCAGCTTGCTGTCTCGGTAGGGTACGTGAGACTTGCGGCCCTGGCGGCAGTAAGCGCGTAGCTGGGTTAGATTGCCCTGTCCTGGAGGGAAGGACCACCGGGTCCAGGTGCTCATTCTCTCTTCTTGGGGTGCTGGGCAAGCTCCATGGTACCTTTGCATCGGCCAGGGCATTGAGGACATTAATGAGTGCTAACAGAGAGCGGTTGATGTTGGCACCCTCCCGCAGACGCTCTCCTTTGGCATGGGTGCTAGATGCCCGCTCTGAGCCAGCCAGGTCAATCAAGCTCATCTTCGCTACTCGAAGGGCCTGGGTCAGTCCTGGAACCCGGTCCTGTTGCTTCACAAAGATCTGGGGAGCAGAGGGTAGAAGTGAGGGGTGGAGGCATCAGAGCCCTCCACTTTAGGCTGAACACACGCTGCTGCTCACCTGGAAAATGGCATGAGAGCGGGAGGATGTGGCGTTGGCATCCGTGGGGTGCTGTGTGCGGCTGCAGTTGCCTCTTGTCAGCATCTCAAGTAACTGCTCGGCTGAGGCTGGCTACAGAAAAGATACCCAGGGAGGGGTTGTGTTTTACCACCAGGGCTTTTCTCCTGATAGGAAGGCTGCTTTTCAGAGCCTGTCACACTCTACCACCATTACTGCCAACATCACTGTCCCCTCCCACCCCCCAATCACCTCCATGGTATCCAGGAGATTCCCAAACTACATTTGAGGGAATCCCAGAGGATCAATGGAGTGGTGGCCACATCTGAGGCCCAGCAAATACCTGGTGGAAAGAAAGTCCCGGCACCACAACACCCTTATCTGGGTCCTCACGGATAGTGAGGGGTCCTTTGGGCTCCAGGAGGTCATGGATCTGCTCATTGTATACCTTAGGAAAAAGGACAAGAGGAAGAGACCTGAGGAAGGTCATCCTGCCCCGGACAGCAACACAGAGAGCATCCACAGGGTGGGGAGGGCCATACTCAGTACAACCAACGTTGAGCCACCAACCCTGTAGTGGTACTTTGTGCAATGATGTCAAATGACAAGAGCAGAAGGACAGGGTTCCTTTTCACATGGTCTCTCACTGGCTCTATCTGTTCCCTGGAGCCTCTTCCCCACCCCACCCCACCCCACCCCACCCCCTTCAGGTGTTCTGAGAATGAGGCGTGATGTGGGCCAGATCGGGAGCAGCCCTACCTCCAGGTAACTGATGAGCACCTCGAATTGCTTTTCTTCCTGATGGGCTTTCAGACGCCTGTACAGTTCCATGGTGGTCAGGTACATGATGCCGGGCTCTCCCTCCCTTCCCAGCATAGTGTGTGTCTTCCCAGCCCCGGTGGCGCCATAGGCAAACACTATAAAGGACACAATGCGGAACGGGGTGGCAGCAGGGCCAAATCGTCCTCCCCAGAGCTGTCCCAGCACATTTCCACTGAGCTCAACCGTCCCAAGTCCCTTTCCCCTGCTGCCTGTGACCAGAGTCGCCAGGCTTGTGCCATTGGTACCCCTCAGTGTTCACGTATAGCCTGTGGACTTCTGGTCAGTAGGATCTGCACAAGAGTTGAAATCTACCCCTTCCTTCTCTATGCTATGGCTGTCTTCTAATAATAGTCCAGTTCGTGCACACACACACTCCCACTCCCATACACACACACATGTGGTTTTATGGTCAGTGTTTCTTTCCTCTAGAGTGTTATAAGCATCACAAGTTCAAACTTGATGTCTAACTAATCGGCTACTGTAAACTAGGATCCAGTGGAATTCAAGTGAATGAATGGACCCCGACCCCCAAAGCAGAGATATCAGAAGATAAATGGAACCCTTTTCTCAGAAAAAATTAGAGAGGCGAGCCAGAAGCTACCCAGCAGGCAGGCAGTTCTCACCTGAGCAGTTGTAGCCCTGGAGAAAGCTGTCCAGGATGCTGTGTGTGGTATGCTGGAACACATCCTCCTGAGTGGCCATCTCACCAAAGACACGGTCAAAGACAAATGTCAGGTCTTTGCCCTTCTTCTTGGGGCCATTGTGGGAACCACTCCATTTTAGGCCAGGAAATCCCCCGTCACACTCCTCGGGGTCAAACACCAGCATCCGCTCATCTACCACCTGAATCACAGGCCGCCGCTGACTCTCTAGCTCCTTAGGGGTGGGGGGCCTCACCCGCACGACCACCTGAACCACGCTGTCTTCCACAGCCATCACCATGGCAACACCTGTGCAGAGAGATGAGGACCACACCAACTCGAGTGTATGCTTCAGTATCGAACAGCCTTCCTTCCACCTTCCGAATGGCCGACCTCTGCTCTATTATGTTCTCCAACAGAGCAAGACATCGGTAGCAGAATCAATTATTGATACATATCTTTCTCACTTGAAATAGCATTTCTGTCATATTCAAATGGCTTTGTTTCCAAAGGTCTTTTACTGTACTCCCTATATTTTCCACTAAGCTATTTGGTTATAGGGCCAGTGAAATGGCTCAGAAGGTAAAGTTGCTTGCTGTCAAGCCTAATGACATAAGTTCAAATCCCCAAGATTCCTGAAAGTTTTTGTCTGACCCAACACATACTGTGTGTGTGGCATGGCCACCTTATGAGAAATAAAATGTAATAAACAATATCTATATTCACACTCCTTCCATACTTTTCCTGTCATTAAAACGCACTTTAGGGCTGGTGAGATGGCTCAGCGGGTAAGAGCACCCGACTGCTCTTCCAAAGGTGATAAGTTCAAATCCCAGCAACCACATGGTGGCTCACAACCATCCGTAACGAGATCTGGCTCCCTCTTCTGGAGTGTCTGAGGACAGCTACAGTGTACTTACATATAATAAAATAAAAATAAATCTTTAAAAAAAAAAAAAAAAAACAACGCACTTTAGCTGGGCAGTGGTGGCACACGCCTTTTATCCCAGCACTTGAGAGGCAGAGACAGGCAGATTTCTGAGTTCGAGGCCAGCCTGGTCTACAGAGTGAGTTCCAGGACAGACAGGACTACATAGAGAAACCCTGTCTCAAAAAACAAAAAACAAACAAACAAACAAAAAAAACAAAAACAAAAAACAAGCCGGGCGTGGTGGCGCACGTCTTTAATCCCAGCACTCAGGAGGCAGAGGCATTCGGATTTCTGAGTTCGAGGCCAGCCTGGTCTACAAAGTGAGTTCCAGGACAGCCAGAGCTACACAGAGAAACCTGTCTCAAAAAAACAAAAAACAAAAAAAAAAAAACAAAAAACAAAAAAAACCAAAACAAAAGCAACGGACTTTTAAATCTATTAGCAAGACTCCCTCACTGGACTTTTTCTTAACTTTGTTAGTTATTCTCAGGCATTTGCTATGCTATTTGACTTTTTAAGAAATTTTATTGGCAACAGCCTAATTTTGAAAAACTATAATCCCAGTTACAGAAAAGGATGAAGCAGGAAGACCACAGGTTCAGGGTCTGCCTGGGATACAGAGTTGGGTTCTGTCCCAGGGAAATAAGGATGTTGGAGCCAAGTTTGTGTGAAGCTCTGGCTGCCATGGTAACACCAAGAGGGAAAGAAAAGAAAAATCAATTGGAAGTTGGAGTGTAGCTTAATGGAACACTTATATTAGCATAATTGAGGCCTTGGGTTTGATCCCCAGCACCGCTAAATACATATCTAAATACATAAGAAAAAAATGTCCCGGCTGAAGAGATGGCTCAGCGGTTAAGAGCACCGACTGCTCTACCAGAGGTCCTGAGTTCAAATCCCAGCAACCACATACATGGTGGCTCACAACCATCTGTAATGGGATCCGATGCTCTCTTCTGGTGTGTCTCAAGACAGCAACAATGTACTCACATATATAAAATAAATAAATCTCTTTAGAAAAAAATGTCCTTTTCCCTCAAAAATAATCCTGATATTAGTACAGCTGAAATGACACCAAATTTACATATTTATTAACTATTTGAGGCTACATGTGGTGGTGACAACTTTAATCCTAGCACTCGGAAGGCAGAGGAAAGAAATGTTCTAGTACAGCCGAGGCTACCTAGCTAGACCTAGTCTTAAAAAATCCAAGCCTCCTAAACAAACAAAACATTTAGGCAAAAGTGAAGGGTGGCCACTGATTACTTAGATACATTTTATATTCAAGATGTTTTCATCTTTTAAATAAAAATGTTCCAGATATGTAACTACAATGTGTAATCTCAAATAATGTATTTTGTGTATGTACGTGTATGGATACTATATGTGGGACCAGAAGAGGGCATCAGATGGTAGTTCCAAGTCCCCCTAGGTTGGTGTTGGGTATCAAATTCTGGTCTCCTGAGATACAGTAAATGTTTTCTTTTTTTCTTTTTTTCTTTTTTTTAACTTTTTTTTTTCAATTCTTTTTTATTAGATATTTTCTTCATTTCAATTACAATGCTATCCCAAAAGTCCCTCCCCCCACCCTGCTCTCCAACTTACCCATCCCACTTTCTGGCCCTGGTATTCCCCTGTATTGGGGCATATAATCTTTGCAAGACCAAGGGTCTCTCCTCTTAATGATGGCTGATTAGGTCATCTTCTGCTACATATGCAGCTAGAGACAGGAGCTCAGGGGGTACTGGTTAGTTCATATTATTGTTCCTCCTATAGGGTTACAGACCCCTTCAGCTCCTTGGGTACTTTCTCTAGCTCCTCCATTGGGGGCCCTGTGTTCCATCCAATAGATGACTCTGAACATCCACTTCTGTATTTGCCAGGCACTGGCATAGCCTCACAAGAGTCAGCTATATCAGGGTTCTGTTGGCAAAATCTTGCTGACATATGCAATTGTGTCTGTGTTTGGTGGCTGATTATGGTATGGATCCCCGGATTGGGCAGTCTCTGCGTGGTCGTTCCTTAGTAAATGTTTTCAATTGCTGATCCATCCCTCCAGCTGTAATTACTGGTACTATAATACTAAGCCATTTGTTACTAAGTCATTTATTACTAAGCCATCTCTCCAGCCCATTCTATTATTTAAATACAGTTGCTATTAGAAAGATATAGAGCTTTTTGTACCTTCTGATGTTTGTGTGTCTTCTCTCCCAGGGGTATATTACTGGCTATTACTGGCTATTAAAGTAACCATGGGGAAAAACCTGCCTTAAATGTAATAGAACTTGCAACATTTTTGTTTCTTTGTTTGAGACAGCATCTCATGTAGCTCAGGCTAGCTACAAACTTGCTATGTAGCAGTGGATGACCTTGAACTACTTCCTCTCCTCTCACCTCCACCTCCTAAGTGCTAGGATGAGCTGCTGCCACTGACCCATTAAGGATAGATGACTGTTGTTAGCAATTTTCAGGTGGCTTTTTTTTTTCATGTAGTGATTTTTATTTTATGATACACTTTTTTGAGATAGGGTCCCAAGTAGCTCAAGCTGGTTTTTTAAACTATGCAGCTGAGGGCAGCCTCGAACTCTTGATCTTCCTGCCTCTACTTCCCAAGTGCTGGAAAGACCTACCACTCTGGCTTACATATGAGTTTAGAATTCTCTGGTAGCCGGGTGTGGTGGTGCATGCCTTTAATCCTAGCACTTGGGAGGCAGAGGTAGGTGTATTTCTGAGTAAGAGGCCAGCCTGGTCTACAGAGTGAGTTCCAGGACAGCCAGGGAAACAGAGAAACCCTGTTTCAAAAAAACAAAAACAACAACAACAACAACAAAAACAAAACTGGGCGTGGTGATGTACACCTTTAACTCCAGCACTCAGGAGGTAGAGTCAAGCTGATCTCTGAGTTTGAGTTCAGCCTGGTCTACAGAGTAAGTTTCAGGACAGCCAAGGCTACATAGACCCTGTCTCAAAAAATAATAACTAAATAAATAAATGGATGGATGGATGGATGAATGGATAGATAGATAGATAGATAGATAGAAGTTTAATTCAGCAACCCACCCCATTTCAGGGCATGTATCTGCAGTATTAGAAACAGGATCTCCACAAACAGGATCTCTTCACACCCTTATGTAGCATTCCTCCCAGAAACTAAAATGTACAAACAGCCCAAATATGATAGAGGAATGACTGGATTCATAATAAGCTGGGGGTGGGGGCCTAGAGGGATGGTTCAGCTGTTAACTCTTCCACAGGCTGCAGCTGGGTTCCCAGCACCCTTTTGTGCTGCTCACAAGCACCTGTAACTCCATCTCCAGCACATCTGAAACGTGCTTGTACACAGACATTCTCACACTCATACACATAAATAATTCAAAGTAAAAAAAAAAAAATGCAGAGCCGGGCGTGGTGGCGCACGCCTTTAATCCCAGCACTCGGAGGCAGAGGCAGGCAGATTTCTAAGTTCTTGATGGTAAAGCCCCATGAAGAAAATCCTACTACTAAGATTTTAATTTGGATTATTTTTTAATTTATAGGTTAATATGAGAAGACTTCCTGACTTTATGATATAGAAGCTCCCCACCTAGGACCTGCTGTCTCTTTCCTTGCATTCACAACTTTATAATCTTCAGAAAAATTTCATATTTTCTTCTCATGAGTATCGTACATTGTTTTTGTTTTTTTGTTTTTCAAGACAGGGTTTCTCTGTGTAGCCCTGGCTGTCCTGGAACTCACTTTGTAGACCAGGCTGGCCTCAAACTCAGCAATACGCCTGCCTCTGCCTCCTGAGTGCTGGGATTAAAGGCGTGCGCCACCACGCCCGGCGTATCGTACATTTTTGATTAGGATTATTCCTAGTTATTACACAGTCTTTGTTATATTGTGAATAGAAACCTTTTAAAATAGCATTTTCAAAACCATATTTTACCAGAATATAGACAGGAAAGCTTTGAATATCTGGATGCATAACCTGCATCTGCCCAGAATGCCAAATGTTCTTATTAGTTCTAATAGACTGCCATTGATTCTCTTAGGCCTTTCAATTAAATGATAATATAGTTTGCAAATAATGACAGTTGCTTTCTATCTTCAGCTCTTCTTTATTTGGTTGCCTAGCTTCCACTGCCCAGTAGGGATGTAGGAATGGGTACTTGTTGAAATGATTACACTGTGCCTCTCCCTGAATCTGTTGATACACAGGGCAATACAATAGATTCCCAGGGTTAACCTGGTAATAATTCCAGAAGCTTCTAGCCTGTAGTCATTTGATACTCCTTTATATCTCGGTGCCTGTCTGTTTCTCCTCTGAGCAAGCTACCAAAGGTAGGGATGGATCTTTTGGAATGTGTGCTGGAGTCAGTTCAGGCCAGCTCTAGGGACATATTAACATGGCGGAAGGAACAAGAGCTGCTCCTGAGGGACACAAACAGATGAATGCTCTCCCGATAAAGGCTATATCTGCTGATCAGTCATAATGAAGGTCACTCAGCAAAGGAAGTGGGCCTTCTGCTGAATATTCTGGCCAACAGCTTGGGGTTTCCTTGGGGAATGAGGCAGAAGCAAGCCATTTGAAACTCCTGTTCCTTCATGAACTCCTTAACATCTTCCCAGCACCGAACAAGGGAAAATAACCAACCAACAATAATCCTTTTATGTGTGTATAATTCAGTTTTCATCCTGGCAATCAGATTGTCATAATAAACATATTAGTGAAGTGCTCATTCTATCAAGGTCTGTTCAAAGCAGCTCACACACATCATCTCCTTTATCTCCACTGCAACCCCACAAGATGGATAGTATTATTACACTCATTTTTCAGTGAGGAAATTGAGACAGAGAGGGTTAAGCAACTTGCCCAAGGTCCCAATACTAGTGAGTGATAGAGCGCCAGTTCCAACCCAGGCAGTCTGACCACAGAGCTTGCTGTCCTGTCTAATAATGATATTATGTAGTATGATGTGATGGTCACATGACTTTAATAGTCCCTATGTTTATATAATGACTAGGATCCCTTTTATGGGACTAGATCATATGTTTTGAAAGCACTTGCAGATATGGACTCTACCTCATTTTCAACACTCAAGAGTTCCCTTTTCTCGTTTTACATTCACACTCCCTCCCAGGAGACCTGCTTCTCTGTGGGAATGGAAAGGCAGAGCACACTCAGGTCCACACTGGCTGTCTCCCTAGCAGCCCCTGAGGCTGGGGAGAGCTCTGGCTGAGGAGGAGCCACAGAGCAGCCTAACATTCTAAGCAGGAAATTAAAAAGGGCACTGGCAAGGAGTATGCATAACCTTTACAGCTCTCTTCTCCCGCCTCCCGAGGGCCAGGGAGGCCAGTCTGTTTGCCTAATGAGATGTTCTTTCTTCCCAAGACAATGCTGGGGGCACCAGGTGCAGAATGTAAGGTAGCATTTGGCATGGGTGCCCCAAGGACCCCTGGGTCCTGGTCTGTGTTCTGCATCTGACTCGTGGGGAGGTCTTTCCCTGAGCCACATAAGCCCATCAGTGTCATATCAGCTTCTCGCTTTGAGAGCCAGAGAGAGCAGCTACCAATCTGCTCCCACCCCAGGGGGATGGGGAGATTAATGAGAGAACGTTTGTCAAGTTTGCTTTGATCCTCGCTTGGAAAGAGCATTTCAGCCCAAAGTACAAGGGAGATGATTCTTTAATAAGATCTTCAGGGTTCGCAGGCAGCCACGCTCAAGTCCTATTTCTAACCCTGGGCAGCTCATTAAAACCCAGAGGCTAGTGAGCTGCAGAGCTGGGGCCAGAAAGCCAGGATCCAGATGTTTTAGGGGTGGTTTCTCTTGCCCACCCTTGTAGGGATGAGATCAACCTCTGAAGGCCCTGGAGGAGAATTTCTGAGGACTTGTGGGAATCCCTCTGTAGACAATGAGAACTAAGACAAGAGGGGAAGGAAGGTGTTCAGCTCTCTCTCCCACGGTACTGCTACAGGGGCAGCGAAAGCCCCTTCATTGTTTTTTACCATTCCTCACACACTTGTGCCTTGTCACATACACTCACCCCAAGTATTTGGGGGCCTTTCTCAGCACGCAGCAGATGCTGCTATTGTCCTATATTGTCCTATTGTCCTATATATGTCCTATATTGTCCTATGAATGAATAAGAGCCAGAGAAGAACAGAGGCTTAACCCTAAAGCCTAAAAATAAATATCATAACTAACATTTTCAGAGTGCTCACTGAGTATATCTGCATGGTAAGCACTCTGTGCTAAATGCTTTCTTTACAAATGGCTTCGTTTAGCTTTCCCAACAATCCCATTCTGTGAGAATTGGTGTGCAAGTCATGGAATAAAGATACCCCATCAATAGATGGTAGGCAAGGCTAGAACCTAAGCTCTCACTGAGACACTACTCCATCCTTGCACTAGTTCTACCCGCAGATCAATCTAGTAGGGTTTTTTGACCAGCTTCTGGGCTTTGTACATCTCTCACCTTGGCATCCATAGAGCAGTGTGTTACAACAACTGCACCCTCCTGCACACGGCTTGCTTTTGAAGCATAATATCATACACAGGCTATGCTTTTTCTATCCAGGGCTGGGTGCTGCACATGTCCTAATGCTGAGCTAGAATAGTTGACTCCTTTCTTTTGATTTTCATTTTCTTTGATCTGGATATGCAGTTCAACTTGGCCTTGAGATCCTGGTGCCTCTGCTTCCCAAGTGCTAAGACTACACGCACATGCCATCGCTATGTCTGCTTTGCTTATTCCCTCTTAAAAATTGTGACTTACGGGGCGAGTGGGGCCGGCCAGCGAGTGGGGTCGACCAGAGCGAGTGGGGCCATACAGGCTGGCTGGAGCGAGCGGGGCCGACAGGAGTGAGCAGGGTTGACCGGAACGAGGGAAAAAAAAAACAATTGTGATTTATTTTCCTTGTCTTACTGGGTAGGAACCCCAGAACAGTGTTGGCTGGAAGCTGCGACAGTGAGTGTTCTTGCATCTTTACTCATTTACAGGGAATGTTCTTTGTCATTTCATACTTTGCTAGTTTAATGGCATTTGTCTCCATCCCCAGGTTACCCCGACCCACATGTGCAGACACTGAACCCTGGCAGTGTAGAGGACTGAACTTAGGACCTTGAACATGCTACCTTTTGGTTCCTGAGGTTTTTACAAGCATACCTATTAAAAAGGGTAGACTTGTAATTTTTTTTTTTTTGGGGGGGGGGGTTTGAGACAGGGTTTTTCTGTATAGCCCTGGCTGTCCTGGAACTCACTCTGTAGACCAGGCTGGCCTCGAACTCAGAAATCCGCTTGCCTCTGCCTCCCACCGCCCGGCCTAGACTTATAATTTTAATCGTGTTCAAAATAAAATCTAAGCCGGGCAGTGGTGGCACACGCCTTTAATCCTAGCACTTGGGAGGCAGAGGCAGGTGGATTTCTGAGTAAGAGGCCAGCCTGGTCTACAGAGTGAGTTCCAGGACAGCCAGGGCTGCACAGAGAAACCCTGTCTCAAAAAAAAAAAAAAAACCAAAAAAACAAAAATAAAATAAAATAAAGTAAAATAAAATCTAGATTCTTAAGATGGAAAGAAAAGGGTTGCTTTTCTAATTGACTGTAAATATCTGGGAATTGAGTGGGTTTGTTTGTTTGTTTTCATTTGTGTGAAGGTAAATTTTAAGCTAATTTAATCACCTCACTGGCCTCACATCAACTAAAAATTCCTAAGCTTTCTATTTTTGACCATGGTGGGGGTGCTAAGAACTAAACTCAGGCCTCAGTGCATGCCAGGGAAGCCACTAGCTCACACCCCCAACCCCATGTCAGCTCTCTTTTAACTATAATTATGATCTATTTAACTGACTTCAGTGTCTTTTATTTTAAATTCCCAAGTGTGAATTCAATTTTTTCATTTGTATTTGTGTGTGTGTGTGTGTGTGTGTGTGTGTGGTTTTGAAAGAGACTCAATACAACTGGCCTTAAACTCTGAGACTCTTCTCCTCTGCCTCTCTCTCAGGGGCTGGGATTATAGAAGTGTCTTACTATGCCTAGTTTGTATTTATAACTTAACTGCTTGTGGAGAGAGAATGTAGTTTATACAATATTATGATAATTTCAGTTGATGTGTCACTAGATAAAAGAAAAGCTTTGCAAAAGTCTCTAATAATATGATGCTTCTATACTTTTTTTTTCCCCCTTGTTCCGGTCAACCCCGCTCGCTCCGGTCGGCCCACTTCTATACTTTTTTTTTAAAAAGGTGTTAGGGCTGGGTTTGATCTCTAGACTAGTGAAAAGAAAAAAAAAAGGTACAAATGGAGTTAAATTAGATAACATAAAAACAAAGTAATCGAAAATGAGATGCCTTAAAATCCTGACTGCCTGAGGGTATGGTTCCACAATGAAATAGGCATGGAAGAAATAGAATAGGGACATTGAGGAAAGTATTGTTAACAACAAAAAGCTCATTCACGGGGCTGGCGAGATGGCTCAATGGTTAAGAGCTCCGACTGCTCTTCCGAAGGTCCCGAGTTCAAATCCCAGCAACCACATGGTGGCTCACAACCATCCGTAAATGAGATCTGATGCCCTCTTCTGGAGTATCTGAAGACAGCTACAGTGTACTTACATATAATAAATAAATCTTAAAAAAAAACTCTTTAAAAAAAAAATTTAAAAAAAAAAGCTCATTCACAAAAGTAAAATTATATATGTTCTCCCAAGTCAAGCTTAACTACACTGTGTGCCTCAGTTTCTCAATATGCAAGTTGTAATATTTCTAATTATCTGTCCCATCAGGTTTGTGTTAAGCTTGAATGGCATAGGGTTTTTAAGTGCCTAACAAATATTAGACACAGCTAGTAAAGTTATATGATACACCATTTCCCTATGATGCACAGAACCACTAGGACCAACACACACCATTTTATGTTCTGTAGCAAAAAACAGGCTCTACCTTGTACTTGTCAAAGTAGCTCAAATGTTCAAAGCTAAAAGACGCGATCATCCTGGTACTAACAGGCCTGGTTTTCTTTCATGCACGCCAGTGTTTAGGAGTGACCCAGTAACCAAGTTGCCTCCCTCCGTACACACACAGCCGCGTAATCAGCTCTGACAAGAGGAGCGGAGAGGAGCGTGGCTCTCCCATTCTCTCCGGCCGGGCGTCCCAGCTCTCCAGTTCTGACAAGTAGAAAGACCCAATTCCACCACCCACGCGAGGAGGGGTAGCTGCTACGGAGCCGGGTGCACCTTTCAAAGCATCGGGTATACATGAGAGGACCTAATACGGGGCCCGGACCGTGGGACGCGGGGATCGCGATCGGCTGCACGCTCGGTGTAAAGGAAGCGCCCTCCTACTTGTCCCTAACCTGCCCAAACAAGTGCTGATTCAGGTGCCAGACAATTGCGGCGAGCCCGCGCGAACGACAGCTCTGCACCGAGGCCGCGGGGCCGCCCCACCGTCGACCAAAGCCTACCTTTCGTCGGTTCCCGCCGCTGGTGTCGGGGGTCGCTTACGCGTCCCTCCGCCTCCGACAGGAGCTGTCGGACTCAGGAGAGAGCTTCCCCACACCCGATTCCACCGAACCAACCTTCTTCCGGCGCGTTCAAACTAGCCGGTCCGCTCATCCGCGCTTCTCATTGGTCACCACAGGGCTCGCTGATTGGCTGTTTCCTAAGTAACAAAGACAGCCCGGGGTGCGCTTGCGCACTAGTTCTCTTGCGCGCCGGGGGTTTCTTTGGCAGAATCAAATTGCACAGAGCATAATTTGCCGCCAGAATCCAGTCTCTAGTACCGAGCGGCCCCGCTCCGTCTCTATGGTCTGTGGCCTGAGTTCAGCGTTTACAGCGACCACATATTCTACAGAATCTTAAGCCTGCTTTTGTGGCCTAAATAGGCACCCTCCAAATCCTAGTGGCTCGTGCCTTTAATCCCATCACGCAAGGCAAAGGCTGGCGGATCTATGTGAGTTCAAAGCCAGCCAGCCTCCACATAGAGCGTTCCAGGCCAGCAAAAGCTACATGAGAGCTCTCTCTTCAGTAAACTGTCCTCATGGTGGCGTTGTGAGCAGGTCTGGGGCATGTAAAGGTTACGGTAAGGTTTCCTTCACCACAACTGTGAACCATTTAATACTGGATAACCTGACTCAAATTATTCACCATACTTAGTTTAGTGATGACAAAAACAAAAATTACATGAAGTTAGGGTTAATACCAAGCAACAAGAACACTGCCTTCTCCGTCTCCAAAAGGAACAGTTGTTTAATGATAGCTTCCTGGTTAAGGGTGTCCTCCTCACTTACTGTGAATCTGGTCTTTTTTTTTTTTTTTTGCGCCCTAAACGTCCCCCCTTTCTCCCCCCCACACACACCCCAAGCCGAGGACTGAACCCAAGGCCTTTTCTTTCAAGTGAATGAAGTTTGCTTGGTCTTTCATTTTATTTATTTATTTATTTTCCCTCGTTCCTGTCCACCCTGCTCGGTCCACCCTGCTCGCTCCAGCCGTCCCGCACGCTTGCTCGGGCTGTTCCCGTTCGGCTCTGCTCACTACGGCCAGCCCCGCTCGCTCCGGTTGGTCTCTCCTGTCCAAGGATTCGTTTTATTATTATTCTTCATAAGTACGCATTCTTCATAAGTACGCTGTAGCTGACTTCAGACGCACCAGAGGAGGGCGTCAGATCTCATTACGGGTGGTTGTAAGCCACCATGTGGTTGCTGGGATTTGAACTCATCACCTTCAGAAGAGCAATCAGGTGCTCTTACCCGCTGAGCCATCTCACCAGCCCCTATTTATTTATTTTTTAATGTATATGAGTACACTATTGCTCTCTTCAGACACACCAGAAGAGGGCATTACAGATGGTTGTGAGCCACCGTGTGGTTGCTGGGAATTGACCTCAGGAACTCTGGAAGAGCAGTCAGTGCTCTTAACCGCTGAGCCATCTCTCCAGCTACCAAGGCCTTTTCTTTACCACTAAACTAAATCCCCATAAGTAAAAGTTTCAAAAAGATGTAATGTGAATAACACATCTTGTAGGTGTTCAATAAAATGGCAGATTCATTCAATGATTGTTATGACAGGTTCAGAAGTTACAGTGATATGTGATATACAGAGCTCCCAGTCTATAGGAAAAACTTAGATATTTAACACAGGTGAGGAATGTGATACATGCCAAGGCAGAAGGAGAGGGAAAATGTTACAAGTTCAAAGCCAGCTTCATGTACATGGTAAGTACTAGACCAGCCTGAACTATAGAGAGTCCCTGGAAAGGGACAGAGATGGGAGAGAAGAGAATTAATAACTAACAATAACGTAAGATGGCACAGGATGGGGCTGGTGAGATAGCTCAGCGGGTAAGAGCACCCAATTGCTCTTCCGAAGGTGATAAGTTCAAATCCCAGCACCCACATGGTGGCTCACAACCATCCGTAACGAGATCTGGTGCCCTCTTCTGGAGTGTCTGAAGACAGCTACAGTGTACTTACATATAATAAATAAAATAAATCTTTAAAAAAAAAAAGATGGCACAGGATATAGTTAAAACATGCTGGGTGTAGTGATTTGAATATATTTGGCCCAGGGAGTGGCGCTATTTGGAGGTGTGACCTTGGAGTGTGTCACTGTGGGCCTGAGTTTAAGACCCATGTCCTAGCTTCCTGGAAGTCAGTATTCTCCTAGCCACCTTCAGATGAAAAGGTAGAACTCTCAGCTCCTCCTGAGCCATGCCTGCCTAGATGCTGCCATGCTCCCACCTTGAGGATAATGGACTGAACCTCTGAACCTGTAAGCCAGCCCCAAGTAAATATTGTCCTTATAAGAGTTGCCTTGGGGCTGGCTGGAGTGAGCGGGCTGAATGGGGGTGGCCAGAATGAGAAGGGCTGGCCAGAGTGAGCAGGGCTGGCCGGAGTGAGCAGGGTCGACCAGAGGGAGCGGGGCAAGACCAGAACGAGGAGGAAAAAAAAAAAAAAAAAAAGAGTTGCCTTGGTCATGGTGTCTGTTCACAGCAGTAAAACCCTAAGAGAAGTTGGTATGAGGGACTGCGGTATTGCTGTGATAGGCCTGACCATGCTTTTGTTTGTAAGAATGTGGACTTTGGGACTTTGGAATCCAGTGGAATGCTTAAAGTGGGGCTTAATGGGCTACCCTAGTAGGAATATGGAAGACTTTGTTGCTGAGAGTGATTTGAACTGTTCAGACCTGGCCTAAGAGGTTTCAGTGGAGAAGAATTTCAGTATGTGGCCTAGAGACTGTTTTTTGTAGTATTTTGGTGAAGAATGTGGCTGCTTTTGCCCTTATCTGAAGAGTCTATGTGAGGCTAATGTAAAGAGATTTATATTAATTGCATATAAAAGGAAGTCTCAAAAAAGCCCAATAGTGGGGGCTGGTGAGATGGCTCAGCGGGTAAGAGCACCCGACTGCTCTTCCGAAGGTGATAAGTTCAAATCCCAGCAACCACATGGTGGCTCACAACCATCTATAACAAGATCTGGCTCCCTCTTCTGGAGTGTCTGAGGACAGCTACAGTGTACTTACATATAATAAAATAAAATTTAAAAAAAAAAAAAAAAAAAAAAAAAAAAAAAAAAAAAAAAAAAAAAAAAAAAAAGCCCAATAGCGACTTTGTTCTTTGGTTAAGTCTCATGAAGAGCGTTTTGAATAAGCATAGCAAGCTTAGAAAGAAAAAATATAAAATATATGGGATTAAAGGGGCACCAGGTCGTGAAATGGAGCTGAATCCTGTGTTCAAGGATATTAAATTGAATTAAGGGAGTGGTGAACTTGGGGTGAAATCCCCGCCAGCTAAATTCAGTTTCAGGCATGGTAGTACAAGAAAGGAAGGGCAAAGGCAAGCAGATTTCTGAGTTTAAAGCCACCCTGGTACAGAGCAAGTTCCAAATAGAGAAAACTTAAAATTCAGGCATGGTGAACCACACCTTTAATCCCATGCTTAGGAGACAAGCATGCAGATCTCTGAGTTCAAAGTCAGTCTACAGAGCAAGTT